>JAPZDX010000001.1:19659412-19671733 GCA_029783625.1 Naso annulatus | reverse complement strand
ACACACACACACACACACACACACACACACACACACACACTCACACACACACACACACACACACACACACACACACAGTGGGCGGAGATGCTGTGGGTTAAAATGTCATTAGCTGGATGGGTAAGTAGGCGGAATGCAGCTCGTCTGTGTAGGGCCTTATTATCCTATAGAGAGACCAAACAGATAAGGAATAAGTACTCAAAGAGCTAATTTCCAAAATTTTATATATCCATTTTCATTAAAATAAATCTTTCAGTACCTCCAAAGCACCGAGTGGTATCAATTCATCAATCAAAGAAGTTGTCTTCTGCACTTTAAATGGTACCAAAGAGTTTTACAGTCATGCAGTCTCTTGAGAGTTAGATTTGTGTTTTTTAGCTGGTGGATATTTTGTTTTGGAAAGAAACTCTTCTGTTACACAACACTCTACACTGGTATCACTGAAAGAACAACCAATGACATTGAAAAGGAAATAAACATACCTTCACCAAGAAGCACTGTATATATATATATTTTAGAAATACATAGAAAAATATATAGTCCTCTGAATGCCCATTATACAATTTACACAGTAGTGTCAGTAAAAAGCCTATAAGATGGTGTACTGTAGAATAGATGTGTTACATACAGAGGGTACAGAGTTGCTGACTGTGGTATTTGTGACGGTGTTAGAGTGAGAGATGATGAGAAAATTCTGCACACTCTTCTCTTTTTCTCAAACGACAAAATGTCCAAATCATACAAGTGTCTTTATTTTTTAGCCTGATATTTGCTTTGTCGACTATAACCCATTTTGATCTCCAACACTGTCAAACACTCTAGAGCATTTAGTTGGTCTCTAACACTAACAGGCATTAAGAAATATTGGCAGCAACACTTTGTACCCTGCAAGTACCTCAATATCCTGCATTTAAAACTGCCACCCAAGCAACTACACCTAGTGATGGGGGACAGACAGCACATGTATGTGTTAGACTAAAGCACAAACCTAACCAACAAAGTTAGAAGTAAGAAAATGCTACAATAAGTGCACACAGCCTCTGAGTGGGTAGCACATGACACATTTTAAAGACTTATACTATTTATAGTGTTTCATTTTGTTACGTTTTATGTTTAGTAAAACCATTTACATGATATATCTGTATTAGTATGCACTGATACATAGAGGTATACTGATGCCTTACCTGCTGTGAGTCAAATAGTATATACAAATATTCTGATGAAAAATGCAATTGTAGAGAATTAATATGAACAAATTGTAACGGTGGGGATCAATTTATGATCTTCATCTGAGGTCAACGAAGGACTGAAACAACTATATTCAGAAATGTTTTGGTATGGTTATTCTGATGGTAGGTAGTACGGGTTTACATGATGTACACTGAAATCATTTCTGAATTTCGGAATATGATAAGAACATTAAATCCTAACCAAAGTTTGGCTATGTTAAATCTAGTGATCACTTTTGTAAATGCTATTTGACTCACCACGAGGCATAATTTAAAGCCTGTTGAACAATAATAAACTTTGTTTAAAAGCATAAAATGTATCATTTTAATATTCTACCTCACCATGTTCGAATAAATAAATTGCTTGCATTTCAGAACTTTTTTGAGCATTTAATATGACGACACATGAACCTTTCCATCTTAGAGTTTTCTAAAAAGTAAGATAATCTGGTAGAAATGTTTTCATAAAAACCATCTTTTGCAAAATTCAGAGGGAGTTTGGCCTCTGATCTCTCTGATGAGATGCAAAGATCCATGTGAGCATTGAGAGAGCCTTTTTTATGTTAAGTTTTTATAATGGTAGAGATGTAGACATTGTGGAATGTGACTGTGATTCAAGTGTCTTGATAGAAATAAATCAATATAAATCTTTAAAAGGTTTGGAGTAGTTAAACATTAGATAGTCCATATAGTAGAAGTCATAGACTCGCTGTCTTTCCAATATGCCGACCTGTGAAAAGTATTTTTGTGTGATGCGTGTCGAGGTCCTTTTGTCTTTTGGGTTCCTATCTTTAAAGCTGGGCAGTGTGATGTTTGGTGGCGCCCCAGACAATCTCAGGACAAAGTTGGACTCTTCCTCCATGTTCTCAAACTTGCCGATGAAGTCATAGTCTATGAGACATGGATTGCAAAGTTGGTTGACCTGCTCCCAATGAATGTCCATTCCTACGGGCCGGTGGACATCAAGGAGATACTGGACAAACTCTTTGAATGTGACCCCACTTCCTGTCTGCAGGGCTTCCCTGGACGGGTTCAACCTATACTTGGAAATGATGGGCTTCCCAAACAGGGAGTGGTAGTAGTTGTTAGGGTTTTCAAACTTGTCCCTGTATGCCGACACCATTCTCTCTAAGGGCTCTCGTACAAACAGGATTTTGGTGTAAGTCTCCAGACGGTGCATGATTCCCTGACGGTCAAAGCTGTCAAGTGTCTTGAGATGGTGGCCGTAGTGGACTGCGTCGTGTTTGATGCTCTGAGCGTTGGGGGCCTGGCCTGCCAGCACCATCAGGGTCCGCTTCCAGTTGGAACAGCCTGCCTTGGGCACCTGGCAGTACAACAACTTGTACTTGTCCTCCACGAAGAGGTGTTTCACATGATTACGCGTGATGGTTTTGGAGATGCTGCTTTTGTACTTAGCACAGACCTCCTTTATCAGTCGCTGGCGGGCTCTCAGGGTATCAGGGGAAAAAGGGCTTTTGACAGAGAAGGAAGTGACTGATGTTGAGGACGAAGAAGAGGAGGAGGAGGAAACATTATTGGTGGTGTGACTGATGGGAGGACTTGTTTTCAGCAGTTTGCGCTGTCTTTTAGAGACATTAAGGGAGCCCATGTCCTGCTCCTGTGACCCAGTGGTGGTTGTTTGTTTACTTTCTTCAAAGTGTGGGAACTGCATTGGAGGGATGAGGCTGGACAAGACGCCTTCTGCTGCTCGATGATTCTGATGGTTGTCAGGTTTGCCTCGCTCTCTGTCTTGCATAGAAAGAGTCTATAAAACAATGAATGACAACACAGGTTGTAGTAGGCAGTAGCAGATGTGTTTGGATAAAACAGCAGCATTTTCAAAAGATAGTGCATATTAGCAAGAACAAACAATGTATAACTATGAGGTGTTATATACAAGCCTTATCACCAGACCACGTTTACCCTACAAATTGTCTTCAGTGCCCAATATGGCCACTTGATGGTGCTGTTTCACTACACCTTAAACAAAGGTCTAACTTTGTAACATGTGTCAAACTGCCCAATGCCATCCATGACCTAACAGTAAACTGAGCTGTAATATCATATAAATGTCTTATAAACACTTAATGGGGAATCTAAATTAGAATCATCCACTGCCTGATGAAGATCATCTGATGCCCAAGGCAATCATGCATTCTGACATTTTATTTCAATTAAATGCTGTAATGGCATCATAAAGCCATTGGACTGGATGTATAATTTTAATTTTACAACAGACAAGGTGATGAGACTGTCATGAATCTTGGCTCATCCCCCCTCTGACTTAAATGGCCATATTCTTTCATCTGCAGGGACGGTTGGAGGGGAAAAAAGGAAGGAGTGACTCCTTGCTGTCTGTTTAAAGTGCAAGGCAAGCACAGGACAACAACCTCTGCACCAGACTTCGCGTTCCTTAGGGTTGGCACTGTTGTTAGTCTCTCACTGGTGCTGACGATCACGGGAAAAATGAGAGCAAGCAAGGGTCAGTTGGAAGGAGATACAGTAGCAAGAGCACAGCATGTCTGACATAGAAATCTTTCTCAGAGTCAAACATGATGTCATTCTCGTCATCTATCTGAACTTTGAGGGTAATAGTGTGATAAAGGCCTGTTTTAAATTCTCCATTCCTTTATACTGGTGTGAGGCAATGGGGAACATTTTACCCAGTGTTACATGTTGATTCAACCTCAGAGCTTTATTTGTGTGTAGTTAGTTAGTAGGCACATGAGAGAAAATCCATTCAAAGTGGTTCTTGTGCAAATAGCTGTCTAAGAAGTCTATTGTATTGTACTGTATGGGTACAAAAGATTCTTAAAGGTCCTTTAGACAACTTCAGACCATCTCCATGGAGAATCTTAATCAGTGAAGACACAGAGATACCACGTAGTACCGACATCATTATACGATTGGCTCTCAAGCCTTTGGCCATCTTATATGGAGGCAAACAAATAATCATTTTGGGCCTGACAAAATTTTTAAAATAATGAATTCACAATCATAGTATTTTTGGGGGGGCAAACTTTTAAACTTTTTTTCCACACCTTTCTAAAACCTCTTTGATGTATGTATTTTTTAAACTATTCTCATACATATTAAAGTCACCAGTACACTATATCCTTTAATCATATTTAATGCTTGAAAAGCCTAATAGAATAAGTAAACTTTTTTACATCCATGTGAACTTTGTTTCTAATAGCTAGATCACCACTTAAAACAGAATGTATTTAAACTTATCAAGAAAACAAGCACTGACTGAAGGATGAAAAAAAAAACCCCTAGATGTGATCACACTTTGAGGAACCTCGGTCTGGTTCAACAGAGACCGTTTACTCAGTAAAGTCTGACTGACTGAATGCACAGTGAGAGGTCAGCCTCTCTACACAGATGCTATCAGACACGCCGTGAGGTACAAGGCTGACAATCACTTTTTTGCAACAGATAACAGTTGAGAGCACCCCGTGTATCTGTGTTTTAGGAGAAACCGTATAAACGCATACCTCTCTCGACTGCCGTGGAGTGCTTCCAAGCTTCACGCCTGGGGAGAGAGAAGAGAAAAGAGACGTGAAAATCAGCACTTCAGTAAACAACACGTATTTTTGTCCTCGTAGAAGAGAATCAGGAGCCTCTAATGCATCAGAAGCTGCAATAATTTAACGCTTCCTATTACTTAGCAAGTCTACTTTTGATCCCCAGGAAAACCACAACTGATCGACTAGTCCACAGAGGCTCGACAGGCAGCTCTATCTGTGTAATGAGCTGCCACAAGCATGAAAAGTTGGTAAATGAGTTGTTGTGCTCCCTGTAGCAAGCACCGAGTATCAGGACAGAGGAAGAAAACAGCACAAGAAAAAGAGGGGCGCTATTTGTTTTAATTTGGGAGGAGAAGGAAAGAAAGAAAGAGACTGAAAAAGAAAGCAAAAAAATGAAACAACATAGAGACCCAGCAGACCAGCGAAAGAAATGACAGGTTGAAAAAGATGTAGACCAGAGTGAGACAGAAAGGCAGATAAGGAGAAAGATGCAGTTTGTTGAATTTCGAGTGGACAGCAGGAGAGTGATAGAGACATACACATTAGTTTTGTGGCAGCCTTTGGGACAGGTGGTATGTGTATTGGCAGATGTGCGGCAGCAGGACCGACGTGATGTGTTTAGTGGTCTGTCTCCAGCTGGACATCTCCTTTCCTTAGGTCCCCCCCATCCTGCTGATATATAATCAGGCTGACAGCTCTGAGAGGGGCTGCATGGCTGCTGATGGGAGGGAGCGAAGACACCTCTGCCTGAGTGCCCTGTCACTTCCAATTTGCGGGTGGAAGTGATAGGAACCTGCACGCGGGCGGTGTGGTGGGGGCTATAGATGCAGGCCGCAACCTTCCCTAAGTGATGAGATCTGCAGATCCCTGTCTCGCACTTAAACACGCCTCGGTGGGGAGGGACTAAAATGCGTTGCCCAGATGCAGTGTTGTCTTAGATTAGTATGCGCTGGAGAGCTCTGTGTCGCTGTCTGGTTATTTGTGTTGAATCTTTACTCGCCTTCATTCTTCTGAACGAGACGCTAGAGGAAGAGGCATAGGAGGAAGAAGAAGAGGAGTGGGCTGTGGAGGTGGCGTGTGACATTTTCTAATCTTGTTTCGTTGCTGCGGTGCGGTTTGATCTCCTAACCCTAATGATAGCTCATTGTAGGATGTGCAGCTTTCATATCAGTTTACATTAGCGCATGTGGAACGCATAAATATGTATCACAACAAACACAAATACCATCATCAGGGAAACACATCCGAGCGTAACAATAGCAACAGTCTCTCAGTCTCTGCTGCCCTAAATGGACGGAGTGACACAAGCCCCCTGCAGCCCTGACCCACTTGTCAAAATACACACTTAGCTATTGATCTTGAAAGCACCATCAAGGTGGTAATTGAAATCTCCAAAGGTTTAATTGCTTCCTTCCAAGAGGTCTTATGTCTTGTCTGGAAGTTGTTACAATCTTGTCACAGCTGTTGATGGCAATACTTTCCCGTTCTATGTCATTCTTCAAGCTGTGAAATTCTGAACCCTTTACTGAACCAGTTTGCTGAACCACTGACAGAATTCAGGACAAAAAATGTTTCATGTCACACATGCACTTGTCTTGTGCATTTGTCTTGTGTCTTGAATAGTTGACCTTTATTTATATCATCTGTTCTATACAGGGAAAGGCTTTGACAGACCAGAAAACTGCATAGAACTGAACATAGTTATCCTGTTTAGGACTTTGTGACAAGTGTGTCGTGTTTAAGTTGTTTTGAAAATGAATCTGACATGATTTGATTGATTAGATAAATCCAGGCTGTAAAATCTGTTACAAACAGCATGTGAAATGCAATGATAGCTCACTGAGGGAGCCAAGATTGTTTTCTCATTTCATGCGAGGAACATTTTCCATAATAGACTTTAACTGAAACAAGTAATATAACAATGTAAACTGAATTTCAGGGGGATTTGTAAACATCATATATTTCTGTAGTATCTGTTTGGTTGAGGGTAATAGTTGCTGTTTGATTGCAATTTCACACTCAGTCAATTCCACTCAGTATAACTATGCTATTGATTTTTACTGCTGCGCAGTGAAACAGTGATAAATTGTTAAGACTGAGGTTTCATCTGTGCGATGCAGAAAATTCACCCTGGTACTGCCACATATAGATGTTAATAGCTACAGTAGAAGCCCACACTTTCCCAAAAATAATTATCTAAATGATCTAAAAGTTAATGTTTTTACCCAGGTATCATTTGAAAGTTAGTTGAGAGGCATTTGAGTTTTGTACTATATACAAGTGGGCTATTACCCCATACTGTAGCATTCACAAAAATGATTTTCTGCAGCACTAATGGAGGGATTCAGGATGAATGCACCAATGGGGAATGCTGTCATGGGAGGAAAACAGTCAACCAATAAAGCTAAAGTTGTTTTTACCCCTGTCAAGCTGATTTCTTTTCAAAGCTCTAAAAGCTTCTGGTAAACTCATACAAATAAAAAAAATCCACAGCTCACAGCACAGATCAAAAGAGCACTTCTGATACATTTTGCTTTGATTCCCAGGTATTTCACTGTAATTTGGTGATGATGGAAGCTGATTTATAAGCAGAATCGGCTCTTGAGCCTTGTCCTCTGTTGCCCTCAAAAGCAACCTTGAGCCTCCACCTCTCTCTCAGAGACAAAGCCTCTGAATATTCATACAGACGACCCGGCATTACTGCAAATAATCCATATAAGCAACGGCCACATCATTAGCAGATCCATTATTATCCTTCCCTCTCAAAGACCCTTGTATAGCTCTCTAACAGTGGCAAACATCAAACATCCTTTCTCTCACTGCCGCTGAGGAGGAGCAAAGGACAAAAACAATGTGAAATAATGAGCTTGTTAAGTGAAGGATTGTGGCCCCGCTGGTCTGGAAGAACTTTTTAAATGCCTGGTTTTATCCAGAGACAGGCCAGGAGGGTGCTAGAAGCCAGACAAGGCGTGTCCTCCTCCAGCCCACTATTCAGGCTAGGCAGTCATGCTGCGCCACCATAAACCTTTCATTAGTCATTCAGCACACTGAGCCACTGTGACCCCAACCAGCTGCACTCTCCTCTCTACCCACCAATCCACCCACACCTGCACTCTGCACAGATGCACCTCCTCCACTTGACTCTGTGTGGGGATACAGGGCTCAGGCACGAACGTGTGGTTTATCAGAGGAAAAACTCTCGAGAACAGAGGTATTGGGCTTCAAGCTCTGGTTCATTGATGTTTTATCTTGTTGTGCTAAGAGATAAAATGATGTTTCAGTTGGTGCTGATATCCTCCAGTGTTGGGCCAGAGAGAGCAGCTGCTGGGGCGAAGAAGGTGATGGGTGAGCAAACACTGATTCAGGATTGAAGACGTGCTTGCAGAGGCTTTCCTAAGACCAAACAAGGATCATCTAAAATTGGTGTGTATTGTCATCTGATGACTGGGTGGTGTTGTGAAGGAAGGCTGTGGAAAATTTGAGACGTTCTTAGGCGTTTACACAGGTTTGGCCAAGATAAAATCGATAACAATGTCTGATCAATTCAGTGTCCTGTAAATGAAACGAACAAGCAGGACACCAAGAAAAACATTCTCTCTAAGGGCTTTTTAACTCTATTAGTAGGAATCATGACCCCATATACAGTAAAAAGGACATAGTATTAAAAAAGATTATTGACATAGTACCCTGACTTGATTAATTTAAGGTTTACATACTAATGCCGCACTGCTGAATGTGAAACACTTTGTACAATCAGAGACACTTACACAGGGTCATGGCTCCCAAGAATTAAGTCCAGTTCTGCATGTCACAATTTACATCCAGGGCCCAGTGTTGGAAAATATGTACTTACTCAGGCAAGCTACTCAACTTGAGTGCAGGATTCATTTGCCATTTTTATACCTCTATCACAGGCAGTAGAGCAAGGACAGGAAATGAGGTAGAGAGTGACGCAACAAAGCTTCCCAGCAGGACTTGAACATTTGGGTTCATGGTCAATTACGGATGTTTTGAGGTACTTGTAATTTACTGAAAAGCTTTTTATGTTGGGCCTCTTTAAACTTCTACTTCACCGTATTTCTGAAGAAATGTTGTATGTTTTATCCCACTTCTTTTATCTGACAACTAAAGTCACTTCTTACTTGGCAAAGAAAATATGTGATCAGCTTACAAAATCTGATGTATTGCCATAGGTTGAACAAACAGTTTTTGTAATCATTAAAATTAGGTCTTTGAAATACATTGAAATATAGCTCAGATTAATTAATCACACAAGTCTGTCATCATAATAAGAAAAAGCTATAGGCAACAACTCACAGGGCCATACTGTTTTGACGAATATGTACTTTTACTTTAGCAATATTTTTATACTTTCAACCTGCGAACACTTTTTGGGCACTTGGAGGATGTGAAAGTAAGTTATAAACACAACACTGACATACAGCATCATCACCTTTTTAGCCGATATGGCAATTTGGTGGTAAACAGGTGCTTATTTAAATGCACATCCAGCATAACGGAGCAGCATTAACATTCATTTGAAGTTTCTCTGGGTGCCTGATTTTAGTCCAGGATTCTCTCTTCGTTAAACTCTGCTCTGGTCTCTGCCAACTCCAGAGGGAAATATTTGACTCTTTAGCAGCTAAATGCTTCACTGTCTTTACATAGTTGCTAAGCTTGTGTGTCTGGTGCTGGGCAGATAATGTTCGTTGGTTGATAATTTCCTACAGGATTGTTTATGTATACTGGATAATACTTTTTCCCTTTCACTTGTGTGACAGTTTAAATATAGCTTCTATTTTCACTGCAGTGTTTTTTTTTCATTGTATTATTGCTTGAGTCAAGGATCCGAATACAAATGTTTCCCTTCTCTTTGTGGTTTCTAGATCAAAATATATGTGCTGAAGTTTTGCTTTCGTCTGCTGCAGAATTATTTCACGTTAGCCATTTCATTCATTAGCTAGGGCAATTATAAACCTAAACATTAGTCTTTAGTTGCTGCGATATCAGGCAACTCAAACTTCTTGTTTTCCAAACAAAACTCCTCAGTCATTGGATTTGCCAGTCTCCACCTACAGGGCTAATCACCGATGGAGCACAGTGCCATGTGCGGGCAACTGGCTTGAGATACAAGCCACCTACAAAGGTTATAAGCATCAGAGCTGAAATGTCTTCTACTCAGGCCAAACTACCAGCCTGTTTCATTATCACAACATTTTGCTTGGTGAGAACTTTTGTATTCATTTGACATTTTTGTTTCTGGCTCTCTATGCTACTTACGCATTATTTGTCTGTATTGTTTTTTCTTTGTGCTGGATAATTACAGGCATATTTAAGGGTTGTTGAGCAGAGTTTTTTTCCTCTCTGTCAGTATTGCTGCAGTTCCTTCGTCTCATCAACAGAGGTTGATAAACGTCACAAATGTCTGTGCTACATTATGTTTAATGGAGATTCAAATGGTGATAGTGAACTACAGCTTTGTTATAAAGTACATTTATAAGAGCCAGACATTGATGAAGTAAAAGAATGAGACAAGAGGGTTTAGTTTGGTGGAGATAAGGTTTGTGTTCATGTTGTAGCTTTGAATAAAAATGTCTTTTTTTATGTCATAATTTTTCTCATAAAGGATGACTGTAATTTTGTGACTTGCTCAGCAGTGGAGTGTATTTGCCTGCCAAGTGAGCCCTCCTCATAACCCCACCATGACATTCTTCGACCTTCTCAGCACAATTCCATTTTACTGCACCTCAGAGGACGCACACAAGAATCGAGTTATTAGGGAAATCCATAAATGACATGATGTTCACAATGCCATGTGTGCGTTCCCTTCCACCCCTGACCTCACATGAAGGTCAGGTGTTGGGAAGACTCGTAAATCGTCGGGGATTTGCTCCCTCATTAGTTGCAATTCAAATGTAAAAGAGGATCCTCCAGCCCCCTCTCACATGAAACCAGTGTGCCTTTCATGCACCATAAATAACACATGCTTTGGCTCATAATTGTCTGTGGCAGAGCACAGGCTAAGCATACAAAGACTACATCAACATTCAGTGAGATAAAACCTGAGCTCACTGGAAGACTATTTATGACGTGAGGCTGTGGTGCTGCATTAACACCTTTGCACTATTTTCAGAACACTTTTGCCTTCCTGTTCTGAGGCAGCAGAGCAGAGCGGCTCATGCATCATCACTTCCATCACAGCATCTGCTCTCAGTTTGTGAATTGGTAAAAGATGCTACCTTATAAAGTGGTATATAATGGATTAATAAATGTTTTTTTTATGACATAATTTCAAATGTATATAGATGTTTGATTCCAAAAAAGATATAATGGTTATGTGACATGCATAAACCTTCATTAAAGAAATGTTTTTAAAGAGAAAAGCAGCTTTATCTCTGAGTAATTAAATGATGAAATTACAGCATTGGGATTTTTACCCTCTATACAGACGTACTGTAAAGTGCTTTAGAAATAAAACCCTCCTTTAAAAGACAAAACTTGCAAAGCTGCATTTGAAGATAAAGAGAAATTGCCTCTGTGGGATGATAAAGTATGTAGCTGTAATAATCTGCCTCATGTTTTAATTTGCTCCATTATTGGGCTTATTTTCTGTGCAATCTTCAAGTTCTTCCTGTCATGCTGCTAACACTGGGTGCAGAACACAGCAGGAGGGAAAATAATGAACGACACACTTAGGAAGATGCTGAAAGGGCGTATCAAATGTGGCACTGATTACCATTATGACAATTCATTCCGACAACAATATGTTCTCAGACTTGATCCTACTTGGGGTACTTTCAAGGTTAGGAGATGCGCACGCTTCCCAGGGCAGATTTCCATGGAAACAGAGAGTCAGAGAGCGGTATGAAGGGCTGTGGTGGGAGGAGGCTTGTTGTAATGACATGTAGAGGACAGGGCCTGGCAGATTGCATGAGATGGGATGTGTAAACAAATGCTACCTGTAAGCTGAGAGCCTGGGGTTAAGTAAATTACTGCGGTCCCGACGAGGTGCAGGAGACTTTAATTGGCACCTGTCTTACTTAGATGTTGTGGAGCTCTTGAGCACAGCACAGACAAACTGTACCCCCCCCCCCCAATAACAATGGGATTCAAAAACTTCACACAGTAAGTGGAGCTTTCGTGAAGTTCTTTTGGTGCGATGTGAAATTTCACACGGTCACAGAGTCCGCAGGCAGAGCTGGTGTATGTTCTCCTGGAACTTGCACAGGCACAACTGGACGAAGAAGAGGACTGAACAGAGCTGATGATGACATAAGAGGAGTGATGTGCTCTCATATATCTGTAGCCTGAGTACTGAGTCAACCGTTCAAAGAGAAATAGAGGACAGAAACACTGGTGCAAAGTTTGACAGAAAATGGAGCGAAGCCTGCAAGCTAGTTTAGGCAGGCAACTCGAGCTGCGCTGCATCAATCTCTCGTCATATCTCACGTCACCAACATTCACACCCACTCAATTTTGCGGTCTATTTAAAGTGTGCGTCTTACCCGTCATCCTCTTTGCCTGACTCAGCATCCCAGCGCTATTCTTTTCAGCCCCACCAC
>JAPZDX010000001.1:19598351-19608449 GCA_029783625.1 Naso annulatus | reverse complement strand
ACAATTATATTGAAAAAACCAACAACAAACAATTGTAAAAAACTGTACTTTACAGGTATCTATATCTATCTATCTATCTATCTATCTATATATATATATATCTATATCTATATATATATATATATGTGTATATATATATACCTTTTTAATCAAGCTACTGCCATTGAAGTGACAAGAATTAGAATTTTGTTTTTCTCTATATCGTTGTTTGATTTTGTTATTCTGCATGCTGGCACATCAGAGTGAGAATAACATGACATAATAAATATCAAGAAAAAGGAAGCTTATTGGCATAGAAGTTAGCATCTCTGACTAAAGTTGACTAAAGACCTACTTATCACTTTTCACCATCAGCCGAGCAAGTTGCGGATCATTATGCATTGAGCTAAATGATATAGTAAATACTTGTCACACAGTGTGAGCAGGAGACAAACTGAGAAGGATATGTAACAATTTTTCTGCAGAAAACGGATTCTTATTTTCCTCCTCTTCAGTAATTTGTTAAATGTCTCATCTTCAGGCGAGAATTGGCATATTGCATGTCAGTTCTGCTCAGTGGTGCCTTGGCGACCCATGATTCACCGCTGAATCATTCAACATGAGCTGTGAGGCTTATTCAGCTGTTCTTGGAAGTAATCTAGCAGCAAGATTTGTTATTTTTTCTCCTCATTAGTATCCACTGTTAAGGGAACTGAGAAGAAGTATCAGAAACATCAGGAGGTCACGTCCAAGGTGTTAGTGTGGGCTGAAAAAAATGTTGTTTACTTCTTCTTAGTTAGGCTTACAGAAAAAAAACCCTCCAATTTACCAGAGGCACTATAATGATCCAGGTGCAGAGCATGTCTGTCATTTTCCCAGTGGCTAAATATTGACTGTGCTTTATAGCAGCAGATGGGCAGAACGGTGAATGCAGGCAGGCTGGAAGGAATGAGTGAGTGTACGAGTGACATCTGGTCCTTCCTGCGCCCAGTGGACCTGGTTGCTACATCAAGCTGCCTCATTAGAACTAGCTGGGGCTTTAGGAGCATTCTGCCACTCAAGCCACTGCTCTAGTGCTCCCCATCAAATCCCTCATTTGCCACTGTGCCAACACCGAAGGGCCATATAATGTGTTATGCCGGCAAGTTTTGCACATCCCACTGCTTTCTCAGCATTCTGCAGGGGTCACCTATTTGCACTTTGGGTGATTTTATTTTGCCAGGAGAGAATTATGATGTGCCTGCTCTCCAAAATGTCTGCATTCAAGCCCAGCTTCCAGCTGGCTTTCAGTAAAGCTTCCTGACTGGTGGGATGTGGCTTATGCAAACCCAGTTTCAACTGACACTGAAAACAAACACACGTTCTCTCTCTCTCAACTCTTCAATTACTGCAACTTGGTCAAGACCCCTTGGTGTCCCTTTTTAAAGCAGAGGGTACCCCTTTAGCAACACACAGTGCTTTAAAGTAATTATGATGTAAACCCATCTGCTGCAATATTTAAAGCTCATAGCAACAGCTCCACCTGACAAAATACAAAAGGCAAAAGTGTCCCAACAGAGATGTGATCACAAAGGACTTTTAGCCATGAAACAGGGGTTTGAGTCCAGGCGAAAGCAAAAGCCAACAATCTTTTTAACAGCTGAAGCTCAGGAGGTAGAGCGGGTTTTCTACTAATAAGCAGATTGTAGGTTTGATCTCTGACTCCACCAGTCTGTATTTTAAAGTGTCCTTGGACAAAATACTGAACTCTTAATTCCTTGTTATGACCTTCCCATCAATGCGTGAATGTGTATTTGAGTTCCTGATGAGCAGTATGCGGATTTTGTTTTGTTTTGTACAGAAGCCTTCTGCCACTAGTGTGTAAGTGAATGCTGACCTGTGTTTTAAATTGCTGTGGGTAGTCAAAAAACTGCCACATTCAGTCCATATACCATTTTCTTAGGGTGCACTCACACTAGGCAATCTGTATCGTGCTTAAACACATTTGACCCCTAAAGTCCAGTTTGTTTGACTAGTGTTAGCGCTCTGTTCTGTACTCAAGCACGGCACGCTTTGTCGGCCCTGGCACAGTTGGAAGAGGTGGACTTCAGTACTGTACAGATGCACATGCACGAAGAACAAGCACGGAGCGCCGACATTATTGTGACTGTTTATGGAGGGCTCACCTTAAATTCAGGCAGACAACAGCATACAATGTACATACATAAAAAGTAGTAGAAAAATCTGCGACTGTCTTGTAGATCGTGGGAACCAGAGAAAAATTAAAAAATGTTATCAAAAGATGAAAAAAAAAATGTTTGTAAAAATACGGGTCCTGCTCTGTAGATCAGGTAGCTCAAGCGTGCTCAGGTGCAATTGGACTGAAGCAATGTGAGTGCGGGCCAGTGAGGGAGAGGGGAGGGGGGGACATTCATGCTTCGGCCTGGTATGGGACAACTGGGCCAAGTGTGCAAAGACTGAACCAAACCGTCACTCTTTTACAGTATACAGTAAAATGTGTTTAAAACAGCAACTGTTTCAAAAGGTTAACCATGTGTTAGACTGTAGAGGCAGGAAAGCTTTGAGTGCCATAAACAAAAGATAAAGTGGGACCCAGTGCTTTAAAAAGTGGGCCAAGTGAGTTCTGACTGAGCGTAAATTGTTGCAATAAATTCAAACTTGCTTCCACACTTTTAAAGAACACTCTTTAGTTAAATTAATTTACAGTTTTGCCACCACATAAATAAAATAAGAATAAAGTCTGGGTAAGACTTGGGCAGTATCTATTTTTCATACTTTATTACCCTCCTGGCATTTTATAGTATAGACTATGTGATGAAAATAAAAAGAGAAGGGAAAAAAGTAAAGGCTGAGCTGTAGGAAATAGAAGTCATTGAAGCATGTGCAGTAAGTCTAGTTACAATACTCTTTGTCTAAAATGTACTCAGCTCAACTCAACTCAGACAGGTCATGCTGGCTTTATATGTATTACCCACAAATTAAGGATTTAAATTTATATTCCATTGACTCTTGCTGATGGAGAACCCGAAACCATTCACTTGTTGCCAAGGCAGAGGTTTGATGTGCTACCATCTTTTACAACTTTCTAGAGACAAACAATGCTCACAGCTTTGTCCATGTTGGCTGGCTCACCTTTATCATCGAGTCTAAACCTGAAATAGCCACAGACCGGGGGTAGAGGAATTTTGATTTTTTACTAGTCCTAGTCTGTGCTTTGATGGTGTTATCGATCACAAAAATCAGTTACCAAAACACCCGATTACCGTTTTCTGATAATGCCTAATCCTGCAGTTTTGTGCAATAAATTCCAATGATCCATTCCTAATTAAAAAAATAAATAAATAATCTGTCAAATCTGTAACATGGTTGAAATCTGGCCAATTGCTGCCAGTTTCTTTCATTAAAAAAGACAAACAAGCAAACAGATCAAATAAAATCAAACTGTGAACCCTACGCAAAAACATGCTTATTAAAATATTGTTGCTGATGTTGCTTTTCTGGCTGACTTGCTGTGCTTTTTGACTCGATCACAACAGTCAAATCTCTGCACACCGTTTCAGACCATATAATGAAACTGAACAATCTACTAAAATTGAATTTCCTGCACAGGAACATTTTTACTCTTGAACTGATTGTGTTATGATTATTAACAATCACTTTTTTTTTTTTTTTTTAAACGAGTGTCTTGCACTCTTACATTACTGCAATTTATTCAAAACATGAGGGAGTGAAATTTTCATTCTAATTTTGCAGAAAAGGCGGCTCATTTTGGGCTGCATTAATCATGAAAGAGATCCCAGTCAAATTATTTAGTTGTGAATTGCTGCCATCATAAGGCATGGATCTGCTGATTTCCACTCTGAGTAAAGAGTCATCTATTTCACTGATGGCTGTGAAGAGTGCTCATCTCAGTGCAGCCTGTGGCCCTCTCGTCTGCTGCTAAAGGCGGTTGGGCTGGGCTCCGGTTCAGCAGCTCAACTCGCCTCTCCTAAGGGCCGCAATCATCTGCAGCACCATCTACTTATCACAGAGGGCTGTTTGGATTATCACACCACGTTTATTGGCATGCTGCCATATGATGAATATCGTAATACACAACACAAGCAGCACTACACTATCAAGTGCTGCCTTGCTGATTTCACCCCAGAAAGCCCCTCCCTGAGGGCACCCCAGTCCCAGCGTACAGCGCAAATTGTCCTGGGAAAATTGTGAAAATGGTGAAAAGACAAAAGCAAAATAAGCAGGATAATATTATTGATGCTTCAACATTTGGACTCTTCCTCATGCAGCACAGGCTGTCTGCAGCATCACTCACTAAACTGCACTGCTTATTTGCACCATATTCTAGTTACAGTACACCTAAAATCAATCTTAAATAATCGATGAAATGCATTTGCTATCTTATTTTTCTGGGGGTTTCTGTGTATTAAATAGACTCATCATGCTTTCACAGAGAGGGCAGATAATCTGTCCCAAGTTTTCAGTCCACTGCTTCAATCAGGAAGCTGAACTTCTTGCACAATGAAAGAGTTTCTTAAGGCTGCAGAGGGGGTGGACACGCTTAAAGCAACACCTGTGCAATAAAAATCAATGCAATATAAAAACCCTGCAATAAATCCCGCCTCTGTGAAGCTTATGGTATTACCTAGTGTGTGTCAGAGAACTCTTAACTGTATGGTCTTTTGAGGTTTTAGTTTATAAATCAGCAGAACAGCAGCACTTTATAATGTTCTGCATCATAAACTATGGCTTAAAAACTAAGCATATTAGGCCCAATACATTTACTGCAGTGACTCTACTGGGTGGTATTATGATTTACTTTGCATGTATTTATTTTATCATGTTCAATCCTGGTACAATTTATTTAAGATAACAAGACAAATAAAAAATAAGGATGAAGTAATGTTGCTAAAACGAGGATTTGCATTCAATGTGCTCTCAGTTGCCTTTTCAAAATAAATTTCAGAACAAATGAATGACTAATATGTATGCTTAAAGCAGAAAAAAAGGAGTTTATCACCACCAAGTCAAATTTGAATGATTAAATAAGTCGCCAAGAACAGAAAGTTAGGTTTCAAAGTAATGAAAAATGCAGTTTTCCCTGCTCTAAGAAGCTGCAGGCGCTAAAACCATGTCCACTCATGGGAGATGCTGAGGGGTAATTTAACTATGTGGACATTAGCTCCTATTTGTGGGTTGTTTCCTATGGACCTGGAACATACAGTAATTTCACAGATCGGTCCCCTCTACAATTTTCTTGCAAGCTCTTGCTGCGCTACAATGGATGTATATTGGGCAATGTTAAATGCGTTTGAAAAACAATGCGAAATGCATTTTTCAGAGATGGGGAAGCTTCAAGCGACCCGCCCCTCACTACATCGTGGCTAGAGTGCCGATGCCTACAGTGTGGTCAGCAAAATAATTCTGGTTCAAACGCGACTGTTGTTTCAATGCTCGGGTTGATACAGTTCACAGGAGAGCACACTGAGACTAGGGATACACCATTTATTGTTGTTTATTAATTGCATTTATGATTGCCCAGTGTGTGTTCATTTTAGTTCAGCAAGAGCTCGCAGCAAAATTGTAGAAAGCTCAATACAGGACCAGTCAGTAGAATCATTGCCTGTATGTTCCAGGTCCCTGTGAAACACCCCGCAATTAGGGTCTATGGTCCAAAAAGTTATCCTTAGCTATTTCCGTTATCCTGTCGATCGTCAATCACATACCACCACTAAAACCGCACAGGTGCGATAGTACTCATACAGCGTTAGGGCGGGGCACGTGGTGGGGTCATATACCTGAAAGCGGCATTATGTCATCCAGCTTCCATTTCAGCACACCCAAAAAATCTTGAACAGGGAAGTGGTGAAAAACTGTTTAAGGCTCTAACCTCACAAAGCAGCTCTACATATTTCTGAGATTTTCAGCAATCATTTTCTAACACATGTGTGTCAGGAAACTCTGAAATTACTCTACTGACTTTGAACTCCCCTCTCATCCTATGTGCACTTCTTTTTCCCACATATTATTTTTTTCCGCCCTACAAGAAACAGAAAACTGCCTAAAAACTGTCATTTTTTTTAGCACACTGCACAGTCGACTTTTACAAATTTAGAAATGTAAACTCCCTCTGCTGGTGCACTCATTTTACCTCACGCTGGATAAGAACTAAATAGCTGGTATGAATAATGCAGCTGGAATAAATGTGAGCAGTGTCAGTGAAATCAGTAACATGTCTGGAAGAAGTCTTTAAAGCTTTACAGTCCACTCAATTCTTAGCAGCATGATGCAAAAAGGAGCACTGTTGTGTACACGGCTTTAAATTTAGTCATTTTAGCAGTTAACTAATTTTCTTTTTTAACCCAATCACCTGATTTTAATGTCACAATACAGACTACAAAACAACATGGATTTCTTACACCAGTATAATGCCTTTATTTTCATATTTCCCAATGTTGAAAGCTATGTGTTAAGTACTGAGTTCAATGAAGTTTAAAAGAGTTCAACGTGAAGTTCAGACTCAGATTCAGAATGCCTTATTAATCCCAGAAGGCAAATCATTTCAACAGCCTATCCCATTTATATAAATACAAATAAATAAGTGCATTAACAGCATCAACATCAACTTACCAGTGGCAGAAACCATGACCTCACTTAAAACATGACCACACTTAACGACGCAGTCAGTGTTCTCATCAAATCTAAGTTGGGAGTCAAACACTGTTCCTAAGTACTTGTATGTTTGAACAATCTGTGCTTCTACACTGTGTATAATGCTGGCTTTTGGCTTGACATTGCATTCATGAAATCTACAGTTAGTTCTTTAGTTTTTGTCACATTTAGATCGAGAGTTGTCATCACACCAGTTAATAAATGCGGGTAATGCATGGCTTTGATCGGGTTGGTGGTCCTGAAGAACAGACAACAAGAAAGTTCACCAAGCTCTTGAAAATAACAGGGCAGCTTATAACTGTGTATACTGTCAGACAATATACACGGAAACACTATTCTGTTTGTCTCTCTAATCAAAATAATCACATCGCTGTGCACTGAGAAACTGAGGCGGTCTCTTCTTTTCAATGCCCCATTGACTTTGTTGTCCTGAAATATGACAGCAATCTCACACATTGATATGACGTAAGGAACCATAACAGAAAAGGGAAAGAGGATTATTTACAAATGATGCTGCTACATCGAAGGGATTCTGCTCTAATTTCAAGGGTTTTGGAGAAAAATGGGGGTTTTAAGGATTTGGGGTTTAAAGCTTTACCATCTTGCTTCATATAAATTGTTATTTTTTCCAAAGACTCTCACACAGAATGATTTAGCAGAGTAGATGTAGATTTTAGCTAGAGACTAGCTTTTAAGTCTGTTTCCTCAGAATATACCGAAATATTCCCTGAAAAACTCTAATAATCGATCTCTGTTTGGGAAGGGATCACGTTTGCACCCATGACACATTCTGTATATTTGTGTCTTGCATGTATTTGTCTTGTGCCTTGATGTCAACCAGCTAGCTTGAAAAAACAAGTAAAAAACAAAGGGAAAAAAATGTCACATGCTTGTCAACATGGTGACGTGGCCAGTGGCATTCTATTTAATTCAACACTGTCCCATGAGCTGCAGGCGGCAGTCTTTGAGCGGAGTTGCTGCCTGAATGTGCGATCTTCAAGGGTGCTAAGATGCATCTGGGCACTATATTAACAGGGAGAGGGCTCCTGCCTGATGGAATATTGATAAAATGTTTTTTGTTTGTTGCACATTGCTTGGAGAGTTGATGGCTCACTGCACTAAATCATAATGCCCACTTGGGCGTACTGCGGAGTCAATAACCAGTTCTTTTTCTATTCTGGGAAATGCACTCAGTTTCTGGGAGGTCGTCTACTGAAGCAACAATGGTATTTAGTCCCACAGTAACTCAGATCACTTTTTCTCTGTGTACTTTGTTGTGCAGGCTTCTCTTTGTCTCTTGGTCTTGCCTGATGCACACTATTTAGTCCTGCACTGTCTGCTTTATTCCACATGTGCTGCTCTCATCCTCATACCATGTACGTCAGTATGTATTCTGCATCATTCGTGGCCTCCAGCATGTCTCTGCACCTATACACCAGCAGGACAATGATGCTGCACTCGCTACATGAAGCAACCCACGCTCTGACATTGGCTGTATGCTCACAAGACAGATACACATATCAGAAGAAAGCTGTAGATATTTTACTGCAAAACTCAGTGATTTGACAGTTATTGTAAATGCTTGTGGTTCTCTGTGAGAGCTAGTGACATGTATCTTCGGTGTGAATGAAACGTTTTTCTCTGCATGGTGACAGGTGGGTAGAGCACAGTGGAGCTCTGGCAGGCTGTGCACCAGCAGCAGCAGCAGTGGCAGCTCCAGCATTGAGGCTGAGAGCAAGAGACGGCCTGCCAGGGGAGGTAATCGTGCCAAGAGTGGTTGTATCATTACAAAGCCTCTCTTTCTTCTATAAATTATACACTACGATTTGAAATCTTAACTGTGGTGTTTCCAAACGTCTGAGATGTCACCTGGGTGAGATGTCACGCTCGTTCTAGCGGACATGCATCCGTTTAGAACAGGATGTTTTGTATAATGTCGAAATTTGCAAAAATGAAACAGATTTAAAACCCTGGGGATTCTTTGAATTATTAATGGTGCAGTATGCATGTGTTGTTGTTTTTTTACAGGCAGGTGTTAAGCACTCATCTACCAAAGACTATGCATGCTATAAAAACCCAGGGAATACATAGATGTGATGCGTACATTTATGAATAACTGTCTTTAAAAGACACTGCTGAGGTTTATTTATTGTGTTTGCATCATAACAGCAAAAGAAGGCAATAGTGTAAGAGAGGTTCCTGATCGATGTGACATCTTTCCCCATGAGCCCTGATTGTCGAACTGGATGTTGTATAGACGGTATCTCGAGGGGCAGAGCAATGGAGGGCTCTGATGTTATTTATAGAGGACAATGAGCCTAATTGGTAAATTGGTCCAGTGATTGATTCACTATTGAGTGCGGTGTCGTCTCTCTTGACTCTGCAGTGAGGGATGTCTTAAAATAGCAGGGATGACAGCAAAGAGAAAGAGGAGCCAATACTTTCCTCTAAGTGCTTGATCCTTCTATTAACAGCCCAGAGTCTCCCTGAGAGTTAAGTCCACTGTAAACAATTAGACACATCAAGGTTACGTCTCAGTCTGGCTGTCAGGGCCTGTATTAAAGCTGCTTATGAAGAGGGGTTTCTGTTTCAACACCCACTGAATGGGAGCTTAAGCTTTTATTAGATTTTTTTTTATTACTTCTGCTTTTGATCTATTACCTTAGAAAGTAACTGATCTGAGGCTGTTTTAAAATGCGGTATGTAATGATAGGATGTAAGAGCTTCAATCTACAGTAAAAAAACACGTAAAGTGGACAGCCTCAGGGCCCGATGATCCCACCCGAAGGAGAGAGTGCAAATGAATCAGATCTGTTTAAGTAAAGCATAACAGTGCCTTGTTCAGATTTTCATGTCTGCGTAATTAAGCATGGCCCTCGATCCCCTTAAAGTTGCCTCTGCAGCTGGAGTCAGGTTAAATGCCCAAATTTAATAACAGCCTTTGTCTGCTGGTCATAGCAATCTAATTTTTGCCACCAAAGTGTTGTTTCAACAAATTGGGTTATTCTTCTCCATGACAGAGAGCAGCCCATTACCAGATTTGATAGGCACAAATAAATCATGACTTTATGTATAACAGTATTCCATCTCATGCAGAGGACTTAGCCTAGGGGCCTATCTGCTTCCTGGCTGCAGGTTTGAAATTCAATTACCTGCTGCCCCGGGTAGCCGTTTGCTGGGAGCAAATCATGGATCTGAGGTAAGGTTTAATGGATTTAAAATATAATTTAGCTCTGGCTTGGCTCCTTAGAGACAGGTCACCATTACCTATAACCACATTAGAGGTAATCAAAGATTCTCCTGAATTTGTTACCTTGGCTTCCAGCGAGCACCTTGAGCGTTCTGTTTTTTTCCACATGGGATGTATTCAAAGGGCGTGCTCGAGTTATGCTGAGGCATAAATCATGGACTTAATGCAGATTTATTGAGAAAGACATGCTACTGGTA
>JAPZDX010000001.1:19558122-19569259 GCA_029783625.1 Naso annulatus | reverse complement strand
CAACATGTTATCTGCTTATTGGCTCTCATGATCTTTGTAACCGCATACACTGTGTGCTCTGATATAAGCGTCGCTTCATTCACGTGCTTTAGGAGGTTCCTCACATTGCACTTCATGTTACTGCATTAACTTGTCTGCACTGGCGTTAGCATAAGAAATTCCTGTATATTATTTGTACTTGAGTCTTTTTTTATGATCTGTGCAGAAAGCACATTCTTGTCCTTTCTCAGTGACGTGAGAAGCATGCATAATCACGTCATGGACTGTACTTGTGGATTTTGTGTGCTTTGGGGATGAATGGTTGCAGTGTCATTGTCAAATAGAGAGCATCATTACACACAGCTCTGACTGCTGAGGATCATTTGAATAATATAGCTCGTTACATTATTATCTTTTTTCATTCATTACTGGCTGGTAGAGTGGCTCCGTTGCTATTACAGAGGAATGACACTTCACTGTATGAAACATTTAATTTACTGAGCTGCGGTTGGCATAAAGCTGTGTGCTGTCTCCAAGGAAGAAAGCGTTATCTTTAGCACAAAAATCCTCTCTCCATAGAAAGTCTTCCACAAGTCCTCCAACGAACAAAAATGTATTTTTTCCTCCTTTTACTTAATTTTCCAAATGACTTAGTAAATAACTCTCTGCTGAGGAATGAAGCAGCTTCCATTGCTACTTATCAGGGGATTTGTGTAGCTTTGAGTGCTAAACAAGAACCAGAGGCAGAGGAAATAAAAGAGCTCGCACAAGCCCATAACACAACATCTGTTGACATCAGCCGTTAAGTGAAATATGACCACAGTGAGCACTTTCATTAAAAAAGACACAATTTAGTTGTTTGTGGTCCAATCTGCTAATCTACAGAGCATTTTATGGCATGATGGAAATCTCTGAATTAATTAGAGGATTTGGCGCCCACCAGTCTTATTTCCCAAAACAGCAATGTGCTTTCCTTTTATACTGATGCAAAAAATAATTCCTTATTTCGCTGGGTACCCTGTTATCTAGAGCTATGAGTTTATTATCCTTTGAAGATGCGAGGGGATTGACTGACATGCAGCTCCTCTATCATCTATATACCCTACAAATGACATTCCTGATAGTGGAGAAATGTCAAAATGAATGTGTCAGGCTGACAGATATCTAAATTTACTATTTTTTGTAATACTTTATTTATTATTTTTCACTTCCAATAAAGCCATAGCATGGGGTCCACTGGGCAGGGCCCCTGGCGTTGGTATTGTCTTCACTTTATTCAGCTCAAGGTCAGTACTGTATGGAAATCTACACACCACAAGATCCATAATATAAATAGAAGCTTTACAAAAGCAGCTGTTGGTGGTGAAATGGATTGAAGATTGGTGTCAATATTGTCATGAATTACCTCCACATACAGGTTTGCAGCAGGGTGCAGAATGAAAATGAAATCTAGCACCGTGAGGGGGGCAATCATAGTACAAATGCAAGGTGTGTTGTTGTATGTTATAGAAATAAAGAACACAGTGACTTAGTAAGAATATTAATTTCCTCATCCATTATTCATGCGCTAGTGTGTATCATGAAGGGAATGCTGATGTTAAGGCCCATGCAAACATTGCAAGAATATTGGCAACAACATATAATGTCTCTTAACTTTCTGCTTGTGTCAACAGAATCTGAAATTTCGATATTTGAGTTTGAAGGTTGAAGATTCTATTCTAATACTTTAAGAAATAAAATTGGATCTTGCCTATGTAGATACATTTTTAATCCTTAAATATTTTACCTTGCTCAGCCCTTTCTATAATGGGCAACTTAAGCTTTGTCATAGCAATACCACAATAAAATTGTTTTTCTCACCTTAACTAAAGCAAATTGGTTGGGTTTGGCTAGAAAATTTAATTAATCTATCAGTGAAGATTCCACTAATAAACTGTCAATGAGGCATTGATGGTCAGTTTAGAGTCATCATTATGGAGCAACATTGCCTATTTTCTGCCTTAAAACTTTACAGAGAGACGGTAGTGCACTGTTTAGCTGTGATATGAGAACATATGTGCCGAGGGCCCCAATGGTTTCCCATTTGAAATCAGACCCTGCACTGCCCTAACACACTTATTATTCTGATTATGGTTTTATATTTATGAACATCCAGAGGTGTTTTGGTCAGTGTTAGTTGATAAAACCCCTTAAAAATAAAAAAATGAACTAAAAGGTACCAAACAAAGCTTACACTGGCATGCCAGTCTAACACATAGTCATCAAAACACAGACAGTAAAGGCCTTTACACACCAGATGCATTTTTTTTTGTGCAAATAATTTGGACAAATTTTTTTATGAACTTTTGATTGGGCATGAGCATTTTCACACAGAATGTGAATATCATGCTGCAAAAAAAAAGCAACCCTTGTATTTTTCGGATCGAAGTAGATTTTTCCAAACATTCGCACTGTGAAGAAATGCATCAACCAATAACGATGGTTGTGCGGAGCAGACATGACGTCCGTATCCCACAACAACAACATTAACTACAATGGCTAACAAACTCATTATCTTGTGTGTTGTTTGTGTTGTTTGACGTACAACACACAGATTATAAAGACAATGATTTCACACAACATATGGCAGTGTATCGCCAATCAGCTGGCTACGTAAATGGTGAGTAATGCTATCTTATATAGTTTATTCTTGGATGAGGTAACATTAGCGAAGGTGTGTCCATGTGCGGCAGGCTCTGTTAACTCTTCATCTATCTAAGCATATGGCTCACACCCACCCACTGTTAATGCCTGTGACGCGATGTTGTATTTTTACTCAATATTTTGTGTTTGATGGCTGATATTTTCTGCTTTGTTTCAATATTGTATTTATAACATGTGATCCCACTTTTCCCTCTGTGGAGTGAGCTGTCACAACTTTCGCGAATTCATATTCCTGTGTTTCTGTCACAAAGTTGTGTCGCTGCTGGTGTGAAGAGTTTTGATCCGAACATTTCACATCCGAACAATTCAGATTTTTGTGTTTATTCATTATGCACCTGGTGTGTAAAAGCCTTCATCAAATGTGCATTAAGTCTGTACTGTCCATTAGGTTATAATGATTTGTTGTGAAAGCCTCCCTTAAGTCTCGTGTGTGTGTGTTTGTTTCCCACTGGCTTGTTCTCAGGAAGTAATCAGAAGTAAAGCTGTAAAAAAGAGTTAGCAGTATAATTAGAGTAATTAAGAAAGCACCGGGCAGGCAGTGTTTTGGATGCCATGAACCAGTAAGCACAGTCCCTGGATGGTAATTATATGTATACACTACCAGCCTGAGCTTTGTTCAAGGTTTTGCTACACTGGCCTTGAATTGTTTAAGAGTGGTTTATGCATGTAGGAGGACAAAACTGCAGGAGAAACAAAAACATCATCTCAAATTGATAGTCTTGTAAATTAACATCTTGGGAAACAAACAGGTATGCAATGCTCATAATTACTGCATGCTGAAAATGGAGTGACAGCAATAGATAACCTGTGTGGAAGGTTGCCAATGTAAATTGTGCATGCGTTGCTGTGGAGGATTACATTGAATTTCCTGGTGAAACAGTAAGATTTATTGGTGTTTCAGCTGTGAAAGACTTTAGATTTTATGTCTTTGCCCAGTGCATGAAAGGTGGATGAAGATATCCTTGTATCTGCTGTGACATTTGGAAGGTTCACATTTCACCGCACAGGCTAGATTTCATTCAAAATGACCTTGCTGCTTCATTGGCGACACTCCTCCTCTCTGGCCTGAAAACCTGTCCCACCCTCTCTGCTATACTAAACATCATCTCACAATTACAGCTTGTGTGAGGAGAAGTCCCCGATTCTAACCTCAGTGCTGTGCAACTCTCCACTGGGGACACTCTGTATCAGGGACACACCTGGTGAGCAGACTCGGTGTGACACTGATAAGATTTGTTTTCCAGATCTCTGCACCACTGATGTGGTTGTATCCAGCTGAAGAGACACACTGACACGCTATAACAAAATCATTTACATTCTGCCCATCCCAGCCTTCCACACAGCATCCCATAGATCATCACCAAGGAGAAATCTAAAATCAAATATTGCTTATACATCTCCATCCATCCCCTCCCTGTCAATTAACATGGCTTACTTTGGCAGTGTGAGTCATACCTGTGACACACATCAAATTTTAAGTGCAGCTCTCTCACAGTTAATGCCAGTTATGGTATATATTAAATATTACAAATGGTCTCTGAGATACTTTTTTAAAAGGCTTTGAGGGAGGAGGGTTAAAAAGTCTGCTCTTGGCTTTCAATTCAGGTTTAAGCCCACTGACTTGTAATGCTGCAGTAAGTAAAAGCCACAGTAAATGTTAAGTACAAGCTCTGCTAGGGAAATTTCATAAATCAAAGCTACTCTCTCTCACACATTATTTTTCATTGCATTGCCAACAAGGCAATACACTTTTTGCACCCCTGACTCAAACACAGAAAATGTATTTAACTTTTACATAACATGGAGAAATCTGCCTTGTTTATAACCTCTGTTCAAAACTCACATTAAATGACACGTGTGTGAATCAAATGATGAGCAGGTACTGCTTACACAAATATTATGCAAATCAGGAAAGGGTTAATCGGAAGGCAGCACTAATTTCCAAATTGATGTTGGATAAACGGTATGTTAAAAGCCCAAACTGGGTGATACTCATCATGCTCATCGCCCACAAAATTTAAGAGTGCTGAATTGTTACGTTGCTGTTTCAGAGGGAGAGGAAGAATATGAGATACTGAGACGGTGGGAATTCACTGCTTATTTTGCTTGTTCTTTACCAAGGTCAAATTAATTTATGCATCACTTCACAGCGTTTCCTAATCTTGTGTTACGTTTTCTTAGCAAAACAAACCTCTTATTAGAAGCTGTTGCCTAGTTACATAAGGATTTCATTAAAAAGTGATAAAACAATGGAAATCTATCTTCTTTGAGCCTAACAGGTGCCAGTGGCTCTACAATGTGCTGTAATAGGAGCTCTCACTACATGATGTTCTTAAATATTACCTTGAGAAATCTCATTAATCCCACTTAATTATCATCACATTCCATTTGCTGGATGACTGGGGGAAATCTGGGATACAGGGACATAGTATCAATACTGGAATTGCATTCTGACAGGCTCCTCATTCACGTAACAAGCGGATGATCCAAATGCATTCTAGGTACTGTAATTAATCATTTACATACTCTGAGTGTCATCTGATAGGTCATCCTGCTGTGCTTTCCCTGTGCTTCTCTCATTAAAATGCTAATCTAAACTGCTGACCCACGCTGCTGCTGAGGAAGACTACTCATTACCACTCTCTTCATCTCGCATCTTGGTGGCCCCCAAAGACCTCCATAACAGGAGGTGCCATTGGCCAAAAACAAGGAACCTTCTCCCTGAATGGGAACACTCCACGTATATAGATATTCATTTATTCCAATGTCTTTCCCGGTGCTGCCGTGGAAACGCAGGGCTCATTAACCAAATGTGGTTTTTAAAATAGCTGTTTCCACTCCTTTCACCTAGTTAATATACCATATACTCTAGGTGAGGTATTTTCATAGAGCACATGTAACCTAAGAGATTATACACAGCTGGAGGCTTATGTGTCTGTCACAGACAGGACAACCACAAGGTGTGAAGCAGCTCCGGCTCCAAAAGATAATGTGATGACTGATCCAGAGAGCTTCATTAACTGAAAGAAGCAGGATTTGTTGCACCGTAATGTGCAATGCTGGCATGTGCGACTTAACAGAAAAAGACTGAACAGTCAGATGAAAGGCTTGTGTGAGTAAGTCAGGACATTACAGCACAGATGTTTGTTCAATTAGCCCCATGGCAACTTCAAATTGAAACGGGCATCCCAAACCAGCCAATGCCTGCAGTCCTCACAAATCAGGTCTAAAGCCTTCAACACTGTAACTATTGCTCATTTTTCTCATTTCACAATTTAAATTAAGAAAGCATATCGAAAGTATCAGACCTATAACTTGCAGCTATGTTGCACATCGTAAGACGAACTTGCAATCAAATTAGCTTGAAGGTAATTTTACAGCATTCTCTATGATATGCTCATAAAACACCAAATTAAAGGACCAAGGCTAAAAAAAGATCTCAGGCAAACAAGAGACTTTGGTATTGCCTGCCATTTGGTGGAGGCTTTAGTTCAGCCAACAATGAAGCTTTATTTGAATCACGTTGTTTTGGTTCCCTCTGCATGTAAACGTCCTGTTTGACACATGTGGATACCCTGAAGTTTTTGCCTGCTGACTGTCATTCTAAAATGATGATAAAACACTCCTCCCAAGCCAATGGATATGAAAGTACACTGTGATAATGGAGCAGCTATTTTGACTAAGCACTGCCAGTAAACAGGGCATATAAGAGCACACATGAATGGGTGGCTGCACAGCAAACCATGCATGCTGGCATCACAAGCCAGAGGAAGGCCTCCGTTGACTGGTATGGACACGGCTATATTGGCTTAAAATATGCACACACACACTCTCACAGTTCATTGCATACCAGTGAACTGGGGATCATAATGAGGTGTTTTTTCAAATTAATATTTAAATGTGTTTAATATTTTGTTGCATTTAACATAAATAAATAAAACTCAAGCTAACTAACATTGTGTTGTTGGGTTTGTTGATTTCAGAGAATCTGCAGCATGCAGTCACATCACAGATATCCAAGCGTATTTCTTTATACTTGGGGAGCCTTTAAAGTAAAAGTTTGATATTTTGGGAAAGAAGCTTGTTGAATTTCAGGTGAAGAGTTAGGTTAGAAGATTTATATCACTCTTATACCTGCCAGTTTAAGATAAGGCTAAAACTAGTGGCTGGCTAGCTTAGCGCAAAGAGTAGAAATGGAGAAACCGCAAGCCCAGCTCTGTTGAAAGGAGTGGGGGGGCTTCAAGTCACATGGCTAAACTCAAGTGAAACTCAAGTCACATATTTGTGAACATGAAACTTGTTTTACTAATGTTGGTTAAACACTCACCTTGATTTCTACTTTGTATTTGTAACTTAAGACATGATTTAAACTAGAGACAGATGACTGAAAAGGACATCTCTTTTATTTAGTTTTTGCATTTTTACAGATATTGAAAAGTTTTGTTTTGTTTTGGAAAAATTAATGGGTGATTTTAAGTGCATTACATCCAAACCTGGCAGCATACCAGGCCATGGAAGCCAATGCTTGAGGCAGCTAAGTCCAAAGGTCATGAATTTGGGATTTAAATTAGGGTAGGCAGTTTATCTTTGGTGTCATCACGCTGAAATTCAACAATAACCTTCGGCATATTGTAATTCACGTGGTCTGAAAGAGAACTTCACTTCTGCGCCTCTACGTTTCTCTATAAAGGTAAAGGTAAAGTAGCGCTATTGTCATTATACAATTAATTGTACAACGAAATTGCAAGGTTAGAGTGGAAGGTTAGTCCTGAGCCGCTGCAACTGTGCGCGCCGCCACTTTGGGCCAACCTAACCTTATGTGCCTAATATGTATGTTTTGATGGTGGGAGGAAGCCAGAGCACCCGCAGGAAATCCACGCAAACACAGGGAGAACAAGCAAATTCCACACAGAAAGACCCTACCCCAGCCGACCCTCTTGATGTTAGATGAGGGGACCTGGAGTCAAACCCAGGTTCTCCCAAAGAGAACATGCTCCTATTGGTTGCTCTACGCTGCGCTTCTCAGTGATAGGTGATGTTGCTATTACCTGACTGACTATTCAAACAAGTGACATTCTTTACGTTCTAAAACTGGCCTCTGGCGACGAAAGTGTCTGCAGGTGACACTGTCCTTAGAAGTCACATGCTACAGCTAGCTCAGTTTCAAAATGTTGCCTACCCCACATGGGTATGCAAGGCCTGCAGCTTTGTAAATCAGTGAAACTACTGTCACAACATCCACAGTATACAGGAGAAGTAACTGGCAGTAGTAGGCTAATTGTTATAGTTGTTTTGAGAAAAAAAAAAATCAAATATCAGAGTTTGTCAGGTGTAAGCAGGCTCAGATCTTCTGCTCACTGGCAGACACACCCAACACCACATGGATATTTGCATATCCAATTTGGCCTAAGCTTTTTGCACCAGATGCCATTCCTGACAACATCCTCCCCAATTTGTTTGCGCTTAGGACTGGCAGTTCGGATTGCTGAAGCTTTTGCATTGCAAACGGTTAGGGGATGCATGTGGACGGTAGGAGAAACAGTGTTACTTTTCAAAACCACTGTCTTACCTGACTTTAAAACAGAAAATGATATATCATTTAAAAAAAAAAAAGGCTCACCTTCTTATTACAGCAACTTTCTTCTGACTGACTCTTCTGACATGTGGGCAAAAGGTTTTATATAAAAATGTGTCAAAAATGACATTTCACAGTGTATTTGCTGGAAGCAGTAACTTCCCGGTGTGTCTGGTGACTGGTCTAACAGTTTGATACAAAACACCCCATAAAACTGAATGGCTGTTTGTAGCTTTGACTTTACCTTTATGGTTTAAACAAATGAGAGATATGGTGTGATGCTAATTTAACCATATGTGAGATACAAAGGTAATAACTATACTTGCTGATGATCACTGTCTTCAGTGTCACTAGGTCTAAATATGTCTTCATATAAATACTGCAAGAGAAAAATATGACAAATCACCTTTAAAAAGTGTTTCCTGCCTGACGACAGGGACACTAAGAATCTCATGCCAAGTGATGACATTGATGAATATGATGACAGACATCATGAACTGATAGGCATCACTGATCACTCCGGTTACGGGGAACTGATAAATGGTCTGTTTATGCCATGTCAAGTTGAATTATGTGACCGGCTTCCTAAAAAAAATACACTGATGAACTGGTTTTACTATATCTTTAAATTGCAGCACTTGATAAATCAATAAAAAATTCTCAGATGTCAGTTGAGTTTTCAATTTTCTAAGTAACTTCATGTGTAGATTTAAGTTAACATCTCTTTTAAGTAGCTGTATTCTGATTCCATACGAGGTAAATATTGACAATATACTGCTGACTTGTGGTAGTGCTTTAGCTCCATGGTTGAAGGCGTTGTTGTACAAAGGCATCTTTTGTGATCTTTGGTCCTGCAGTGCCAGTGCAAAAGCATGGATGTGATCAAAAGGTTGCCCTGGGCTTACAGAGTTTATACTGTAAAATATGTAGTGATAATCGCAGACTTCAAGAGGACGTTTGCTTTGTCCTGTCTGATGAGCAAAGCTGCCGTTGTGTATTTCTGTCTTTTTTTTTTTTTTTTAATAAAATTGTAAATCTAAAATGTAAATTATTATAGCAAAAATAGGCATTGAGCCAGCTTTCATACAGTGACTGTTATAACAACACACGCACACACACACACAAACACGCACACATACAGACCCATAGTGAGGAGATGACACATAATAACTACTTCATGAACAACTGCTAGAGAAAACTGAAGCAGCAGGACAGAAATTAATTCATTTCCGTCTCATAAAATCACAGAAGACACTGCTGTGTTGTCCTGAGCAGTATGAATCAAAAGCAAAGTTATTTTATATGCAAAGAAAGAATTGTTCAAGTTTGATGCAAGGGTCCACATTATTGTAACAACATATAGGTACAGACATTAACTATTAATACTGACAGATGTATTGCATCGTATGTCTCAGTACACATGCAAAGCATAAACACGGCTGTGGCACTTAAAAATAGATTACAAAAACAACCACGAATGTGCTGAGAAATCAGTGCAAAAGTCAGAAAATAATCATGCAGAAACTCTTCTTGTCTTATTTGATCCACGAAGCTGAAGCTCTCGATTTATTTCGGCACAATCGGAAGCTCTGCTTTTGCCTGGGGTTTAAAAATAGACTTTCATTAATACGGCTCCTGACAATATTAATCACGTCAAACATCCGATGAAGTGGAGAAGAGGACTGAAGCAGCCGCTCGTATTCACAAAACATATTCTACTGTAGCTGCTCTTCGATAAAGCTGCTCCCCAGCAAACAAATGGCTGCAATAACTCCAGGCCTCAAACACAATAGTGTCTTTCTAGAGAGAGGAATCACATAAATGGAACAAACTGGCTGGAAGTGATATGTCAGTATATTAGATGCCTGTGTGCCAATATTAGATGCTACTATACCACTATCGCCTCTGGGTCCGATTCAGATGGTGTTGTGGTTAACAGAGCCTCTACGTCATACTGAGATACAGTTTTTAAAAGACCCTTGAAACAAAAACAGCCTGCCCTTCTCTTTGCATAACAGGTGTTTTTTTCTTCTTTAGTGTAATCAAGTACAAACAAGCCCTATGTAAAAGTTGTTACAGTTTTTCTAGAAGATTTCAAGTAATAAAACAATCTAGGATGAGATAAGTTTAAAGGCAGCAGGAGCAGTCCTCTGATTCTTGCTCGGAAAACCTTCAAACAGCTACAGTTTCTCTGCCTTTGTTGCAACGCTCTACTTTCATTCAACCCTCATCTTTTCTTGTCTTGTGTTCCCCAGTGTGCTTCATCTATAAAGGTTACACACAAATTAAAGAACCTTTTGAGAAACAGGCTGAATCCTTTGAATTAGACTGAATTTAAACAGTCAATTTCAGGAGTCAAGATCTGCAGTTATTAATTTCACCACTAGCTGAAAATTGGACACTTTCATTGGTATGCTGAAAAAAAAAAAAAAATTCGAGGTGGCCATAAAGTACAAATCAGGCAGAGAATGGATCCAATTAAAAACCTAAACCAAAGCAAAGCAAAAGAAAGAGAATCAATAACACAGATGTCAGGATGGGGACCCAAAGCATACCCAAAACTCCCCTCCATCTCCCGAGGAATGGATGAGTATTTATCATTGTCTCTGTGGCACCTTACTTATCGTCCTCTTCCCTGATAATGCAAGTGTGATTTATCACTGGTCAGCAGAGAGGCCACTGATCCCTAAAGGAGGTTTCTGTTTATGCATTATTCAAAGATTTTTTTTTTTTTAATCTGCCAGTTTAGGATTTGGTGGAACATGCTTAGTTTTTTTTTCCAACAGCTTACTACAAATCTACTTTCTGATTTCCACATGGTCTTAATATTTCATTGTGTATAAATCAAAGACACCAGGAGGAGAAAAAAGTGAAATGAAG
>JAPZDX010000001.1:19545574-19558022 GCA_029783625.1 Naso annulatus | reverse complement strand
TTTCTTACACAGCCATTTTAATTTCTTTTATTTTACATAAGAGAAGAAAGTCTTTCCCATCACATCGTCCCTCTGGACTTAGTGTAAAATGCATTTTGTATGCATTATGTTTGTCCATAATTACAGCCAGATACTATGGTATAACTGTATTAGTAGTAAATGCACACAGTTTCTGTCTCAACATATCCTGAGCTTCCATCTTTTTTGATTGTGCCAATAATGTTAACAGCTGTAACAGGAGCAAGTCCAATCGATCAGACTGTGTTATGAGAGGCTTGCTGCAGTTGCTGGAGAGCGTCCACTGAGCTGCAACAGAATGAGAGGAGCCTGGTGTTAATGAGGTGAGTAATTAAAGAGGGGGATATTGAGCCCGCTGACCCCTCTGGCCCTGTTGAGCAGGGGGACCAGAGAGAGATGGACCATGAGGCCAAATTACGCTAAGACGACTCATTAGATGAGCTTGACTACTCAGGGAGGCCTCGCACATTCTTCATGTTCATATGGCTTACATCTCCCACTGACCTGCACAGATTGAACCAATATTTTTTTTTCCTTTGGTTATCCATTTGTTTCATTTTTGGTAAGAGACACCTGAAATGTTGATAAGATGCCAAAGGGCCAAGAGTGAATAATATCATGACCTATGAGGACAGATGAGTCAATGAGGAACATGATATGATGTGGAACTTTTGCTCAAATGTTGTCAAAAACAAGGGAAGCAGCCGTGTCCACTGACAAAAGGAAATACTGCATGAGAAATGAGACTTTGCTCATGTCAATGTAAACAAAGTTCACTCCTGCCAGTTTTGCCACTCAGCAGCCATCTTGGAAACACCCCTGCACAGTTACCTGGGACTGGCAAGACCAACTCCTATTAAAATGAATGGGGACAGGCCTTGTAAATTAGCTTTCAATGGTCACCAGACATTTAAAAAAAATTACATAAAAATGAAGTTATACAACTTTCACTAGCATGTATAGAATTCTCAGTCAAATCTGACAAAAGATCACTTTAAAAAATTGGCAACTTTACCCTAAGATCAAAATAAAAATGAAAAAAAAAATAATAAAAAAAAAATAAAAAACAAACTTTATTCTTTGTCTCCCTTCTCTGATGTCAAGGACGAGTAATCATTAAGAAAATGTATCTTGCAATCTAGAAACAATATATAAATGTGTTTGTTTTTGATAATTTCACTAATCAATTTAGGAAGAATCCAAACATAAATAATGCCAAACTGCTTGTCATACGGGGAAACAATGTTGTCACATCATATTGGCAAACTGTTCTCCGCTGGCAGTGACTTATCAGTTACAACATTTCTGAACAAAAATTAAACAGGAGCAAATAAAAGATTTTCCTCCAGGTATTCAAGGATTTCTTCTCACACTGAAACAGAGAAGCCAGAGAGCCAATAGATTAATCCTCAGTTGCAGATAACTTTGTCTCTCAGTGGACAGTGACAAATAGTATAAGGTACGGCTCAATAATACAAAGTGCTGTATTGTTCAGATGGCAGCCGAGTGAGCTGGAGAATATATATATATTTTTTTATGTTTCGCCTTGATTAATTCAGAGCTATTCTTTTTAGCAACACATTCATCAAGTGACTTTTAAAACATTGCACATAAAGTACACAAAGACCTTACAATTTGTTTTTTTTTTTTTATTTGTAGGATCTTTTTATCTTACTTTTAATGCCAAACACGATGCAGTTTCAAAGACAAATCATTCTTTCACCAAATTGTAAACAATATCTTTATAAAGAATGACTAGTTCAAGAATTTTACCTCCTCAAGGTGATTACTACCAGAGTGGACGGCTCTTTGCATATTTTTTCCCATGGTCATCACCTATATTACGGGACAGAACTGTCCTCACAAATACAGACTGTGCAAACAGCAAAGCCTTTCTAATCAGCTGTTCATATTTAGAAATGATAATCATCTCTTTGATGTGGTGACTGGCACAGAGTCACTCCAAACATGACAGGTGCAGGATTGAGGAGGAGCCAAACAAAACCCTCTCTTTGAACCCATTGTTAATTTATGGCTGTCCAGGAAAAGCTCCTCTCTCTATTGACAGATCCGCCTCAAATATTAGAGAATACAAATTAGGGAATCTATGATGGCATCTGGCAGCTTCTTATTTTCTGCAGTGTCATTCCTCTTGAATGCAATGAGCCATAAGATCTAGTTAATCTCAAAATGTGTGTTCTCCTATAGTTGGTTAGTGTGTGTGTGTGTGTGTGTGTGTGTGTGTGTGTGTGTGTGTGCTTAAATCTCACACCCAGGGTAGAGGAATAAAAATTTCCCGTCTATGGTTAAAAAAAATTAGATATTCTCAAGGATCAAATCTATGAATAAAAAGTGTGAATACCCTCATCTGCTCCCTGTGTGATTCCATCAGCAGTCAGAAAAAAATTACATTAACACCTCTGTGCTAACTCAAGGAAATCAATGTGCAGCTTCCTCACCCACGCTCAGACTATTTCTGTTAAAGGTGTACAATCCATACAATGAGCACACATCGAATTAGAGGTCACGGCTAAAGAAAAGGGTTTTTTTCCCTCAGTGTGGCGGTGCATGACATTGCTTATGGTTTTATACCAAATTTACTGCAATCGTACTTCAATGGCACTTGACTGACAGCTTGTTGGTTTGTACTGTGACTACTGTGGAAACTACAAATATATGTTAAGCAGCTGTATCAACACTGAACAAGCCTGTTTTCCTACTTTAAATGTACTAAATTTCATAGCTGCAGGAAAATGATGAAACAAAATTGTTCTAAAAACTATTTCTGCTTACACTTTTAATACAGACAAGTTTGCTGTTCTTTGATCAAGCAAGGGGAACATATGCTGATGTTTGAGTATCAAAAAGTTTTCTTTTGGCAAACATTCAAGCCAACGTTGGCATTTTCAGTGCATTTCGTACATAATAACTAATGGTGGTGCCTGTTAGTGTAAAAAGAGAATCATCAGTTCTTATCCTTTAGTTTTTTAACATGAAAGGAAAAAATCATGTTTTATTTGTTGCTCTTATTTGAGTGATTCCTTCATCTTTTAACTTGGTGTATAAAGCAGCAGTTACTCGAGCTTTCACCTAATGCATTTTCTGTGCAACAAGGTTTTTTCCAAGAAAAGGTATATACACAGACCCCAGATGTTTTGAAGCACTAATCGAAAATCTTTCTTGAACAACTGTAGCTTCAGTGGCAACACATTCAGACAGTAGCTATATATGTACCGTATAAATATAAATGAAAAATAGATGAATAACATAATTTTTCAGTACTGTCAATGCATCAATGGAACTAGAGCAGGAATTATGTTGAGTTACAAACTCCTTCACCCAGGCATTCATTACCGGTATGTGTCATTCACGTGTCAGTGTGGTAGCAGGCTCACTACACTCCTACTAGGGCGTTGCCGTGGAGATGATAGCAGCAGAAGCTGGGTGTCCAGATGGAGCAGCTGCTGAGGAGTTCCTGCGCTGAGTAAATCTAATGCCACAAATGAAGCTGATGACGCCTCTGAACTTGACACTGTCAACATGTTCCCCTTGTTTCAGCTCTGCACAGTGCCGCTCCATCAAAACCCCACATGCTGGCAGCCCCTCTACGCACACACCCAAACACACACACACACACACACACACACACACACATGCACACACACACACAGTCAACCTCAGGATCTGCCTCCTTCTCAACCCCATCTTCCTGTTTCCAAGATAAGAAGGACAGAGCTCAAACCAGGAGATGCTGCACGGCGGGTCCCTTCCCTCAAACATCCCACGCTTGTCTCTATGCAGAGCTGGCCTGAAACTGACATCGACAACAGGAGCCTCATTAATCTTTATAGCAGCTCGAGTCAGACTTTTGCTCCTCTGTCTGGATGTCTGCTAGGTGGCATATTCTCTTGAGAGCGCCATTCAACATCTTGGATGTGCAGCATGTTGTCAAAACAAAAGATTGAACGTGTGCTGGGGAGCAGATGAAAGGCAAACAGGGTGGTATTTGAATTTAACCTCTGTGAAGGCATTTACAGAATTAACAGCTTAAGCAGATTGGAAATCTCCTCTATATATTTTCTACACCTGTGCCGTGGCTCTGCATACTGCAGTGCAGCTTAAACTGTTAGTGGAGAATGTGTGTCCTCCACCTGCCGCCAGCATGGAGACAATGTATGCATGCATGCACACATGAGGATCTCATGTGAATAGATGCTCTTTAGTATTTTTGTATATATTATCATCACTGTTTGCACTGCAGTGAAACCTGTCATGTTTCAAAGATATTAAACACACACAAAAGGGCACCGAGAAGGTATAATCGAGGCGATGCCCCAAATCTGTCAGACTGTTCCCTTACTGAGTCCTCCCTGCTTTTTTTTAGTAGCTCGCCTGTGAGAATCAATCAGCTCTTTACACCTGGGTTATGATGGCCTCTGTGAGTTACTGTGGCATCGTTAAAGGAAAGACAGACAAATTCATTCCAACAAGCTGACAATTTTGTCACCTTGCCCAAATTCAATAACAGAAGTGCCGATACAACCCCGATTCCAAAAAAGTTGGGACGCTCTATAAAAAATTAACCAAAAACAGAATGTGATTATTTGCTAAACCTGTTTGAGCTCATCAACTTTATTGATTTTTATAGCATATGCTTTCTCTAGGGTTGATGCTGGCAACAGGTTTTTAACTATAACAGTGGTGACAAAAGACTGGGTTAGTCTTGACATGGTTTAAAATAAAAATTAAAAAAAAAAAAAAGCTTGTTTAGAATATTTCAATTAAACAGGTTTAGCGTTAACTGTGATCAATCATTATTGGGTATAAAAGGAGCAACCCTTTAAAAGGCTCAGTCTTTCAAAAGCAAGAATAAACTGAGGTTTACCACTTTGTTAAACACATGATTGTAAACAGGATTCTACAACATGGGCGTGAGTTGCAATTAAATGGGATGATGGTAAGGGTCATGATATGAGAGGCAAACTTAGTCTCTGGTTAATGACTAATATGGTAACATAGAATGAAATAAAATGAAGCCATAAATATACAAATGGGTTTGATTAAGTCATTGATAAATTATTCATATTTAGTGCAATCCTGCTCAGTTTCTTTGACCTCTAACTGTTAAGATGACTGAGTTCTATTTTTTTTTTTCTAATTAACAGAAACTTTTCACTCAAAGAAGACATTACAGCATGGTGTGGTGGAAAAAGCAGAGTAGGTTTGTCCCGTAAGCGTGCGCTGAATTTTTATACTTAGTTAAGGGGTCAAGAGCTGTGACCTGGCTCCAATCTTGATGGCAGATCCAAACGTCTCCAGAAACAAAATGACAAAGATTAACTGCCCTTTGGAGCCTGAAGGCTCATAATTAATGCTGCCTCACTTCCCTCTGTGCCTCTGCTGGAAGGAGGATTGACACTGAATTGATAGAGTTGCCATTTAGGGGTCAGTCGTACTATGATGGGACAGACAGTGGCAGGCACGTATTTGTCAGATTTAAGCCTACAACATTGATCTGTTAACACAATCTTTCATTTTCACCGTTTCACATAAAGAAAGGCACTTATCCTCTCAATTGGATGAAAAAAATACTTAAAACAGAGAAAAGGCAAATATTTTACATTGTGGAGAGAAGCAGAATTGCATTTTGGTTTAGAGAAATAAATGAATGGTGGTATTGGCAAAAAATGAAGGAGAGTTTATCAAGAAGCTTATAGATTTTATTGTTCTTTGAGCAATAAACAACAATAAATAGACACAGCAGGCTTTGACAGGTCTTTGGTGGAGCTTTAACGTTTTTTGAATGCGGTCTTGGTTCTGCTGGGTGTAGGCTGAGGGAAACATGCTGAGTGGTGCCAGTCACTGTGTGGAGTGCAGTGCAGTAAACAGCCTTAGAAAAAGGGCGGCTTTGAAAGGCTCCCTCCTACCTCTGAGTGGGCTCTGTAAATCCCTCCATTGAAGTGGGCTTATTTCTTAACAGCGCTCCTACCATTTTGTATGGATCCTCCGGAATCCTCTTTGCACGTAAACACCCACAATGAAGTTGGCAAAAAAGGAGGAAATGTTCTATCATGACATATAGTCTGATTCATAATCAATAGACAGGGGCGTTAGAGGTGGGGTCCTATTTTCTGTGCTTTGACTGTCTGAAGATACCAATAAGCCGAAGGACTGGTGAGGTATAAAGTACAGTGGGTGTATCGATTCATGTGGAGGTGGACAAAATCCCCAACCATGATACAGCGGCAATTGGAAATGGTAGACAGTCCTACTGTTTATATGGAGGTTAAGTCCTTTTGGCCTCTGCCTCACCTAAGTCAGTTCTCATAAAACAAGCCGAGCTGTGTTTTATGGCACAAGAAGACAAAATGCCTCAGAGACTTACTGAGATACCAGGAAATAAATATAAGGGGATCTATGTCTAATTCTCTTTCATGCCAACGTCTGAGAAAATTGGAAATGGGAAGTGAATAGCTCAATTTGTCTTGATGTAATTTAATGGCCTGTACCTGTTATGGGCTCAGTCTAATGCAGTAAAACACAATGAGCAAAAATGCTAGTCAGGGAAACTGCCTGGCAGCTGTCTGAAAGCTTTTCAATTTTCTGTGAAAGCTGTGTTAAAAGGCACCAGCACATATGTAGAAAAAAACAAAATCCCCCAGACAAATTTCTCCATTTCACTTGTGTAAAAAAATGTCGGATACAAAAGGGTCAAAAATGACAGTGTTAAGGAGGTTGTCATTTTTGTGCAGGAAAAAAATACAGATAAGTGACATTTTCAGTTTAGTTTTTGTGGCTCGAAATTAAAGTTCAGAGGTTCATTCATGTGTCAAGTTTAAACAAGTTCATGAAGTTAGGCTGTCAATGGGACAATAAACACTCTTTTTTCATTTACGTCTACTCACTACAAATGTGGTCATCATCTGACAGTAGTAATAGGGTGAGAAATGAGGTTTAGATTGCTGGGCTGCATCCTCAAAACTGACATTAATGGCCTCTTATTGGGTTGCTGAGGGCCATTAGCTAGAAGAACAAAGCTCCAAGGCTGAGATAAGGTTGGCAGATGTACTAGAGTGTGTAATGGTTAGTATCTGAAGTAAAGTGCCCCAATGGTTGCATTGCCTACAGTATGTGTGGGAAACTACCTCTGGTAAATCATACAGTATGTTACCTGATTGCAAAATTGCACTTGAATGAGTCTCCTCTCCTGTCATCACCACTTGGATAATGAATGAATGAAAAAAAGAAAGAATACGTGATCCTTAAAAAAAGCTACCTGCAATGCAAATCCTCCCAGTGTAGCAAAATGCTTCAGTTACATATTGAATGTACAACACATCCTGACACAAAACAGTTTATATATGCATGAGGCATCTATTTTCATCCACAGTTTTAGGATGCTGTTGTTTAATTTTAATGTAGAACTAAACAATCCCCTGGGATCTGTCCACTAAAAACACAGTCTTTTGTAGTGGTTGAGATTTAAGCCTCATAGATAAGAGCAAGTGCTCAGCAGTGCTTTATGTATTTATGGAAAAGAAAACATTAAATTTCCCCCCACTTTTTAAGTAGGAAGTAGGAAAAATAAATAGTAGGAGTAGAAAATCAAACTGGAGAACTGACAGAATCTTTCCTCTCATCAGTGTATCTAAAAAGGACATCGAATGGGACTGAATGAAAGCACCCATGCATGGTCAATCTACCAAAGAGTTTAAACATAATCAAACAAGACAAAACAGGATCTTCAGTTTAGATCATTTCCTTTCTTTATCAAACTGATTTCATTTACTTCAGCCATTGGAGCAGGCACAGTCATTACCAGACCAGTAAACAAGCCAAAAGGCAGGAAATTGACTTATTTGTCAAAGGACCAGCTCAAGGTTTCCGGTGTTTTCTAGCTACTGTCACTGTTTTTATCAGCCCAAGTTATTTTTGGATTGCACCTCAACATACTAGCTGTTATTAGCATGCCTACTCTAGCAGCAAACATTTACAAAAGGGAAGGATCTCCATTATTTACAACACTGACCACAAACTACTAGAATTTCCCAAATGTCCCAAATTCAGGGACTGACCACAACGAAATGTAAATTATTAATTGTTTTCTGATGCTGTGGAATGTCCATCTACATTCATCTTTTAGGCTATTTGCATGCCTCTAGTGATGGCAATGTCAGTCTGTCGGTTGGTTGGTTCACACTGGAGCACCTCAACAGCATCTGGATGGATTGCTTAAATTTCCAAATGATATCCCAAAATGGGATATCCCCCAGCTGACATTTTTGGTTGTTATTGAAAATTGGAAAATTGGCACAGACATTCATGGTAACCAGATGATGGATTTGTAATAACTTTGATCCCCTGACATTTCATCTAATGCTGTCGTCAGGTCAAAATTTCCATGTGTCCTGTAATTTGCTTTCTAACTAAATATCTGCAAATATAACATTCCCAACGTCGTCAACTGTAATTATAAACATGTTCTGATCATGTTAACATGCTAGTATGTTCATGTGAATGTGGTCAACATTCTACCTGCTTATAGTATCAGCATGTTTGTATTGTCAGTTCCCAAGTGTGCCTTCACACTACCGTCACCATTGTTACTGTAGATTGCTGTTTAAGTGTTCCACTAACAAACACAAATAGTTGTGTATTTGGACACACTACCCATAATACACATTTTGTTTTTTCATAATAACCATTGTGCTACCCGATCCATATGCTGTTGGAAAGACGTTCACGGCTTACTGGACTCTTTGTTGTTTGACCACTGCTTTTGGGCAGCAGCCACCATAAAACCAGCCTGCAGAGACTCCATGGTATCTAAAATAGCACCAAGTCAAAGTAATTTCTCTTGCTCAGCTGCACAGAAAACAACTAAAAGTATCTATTTCATATCATATGACTGGTGTTTCAGGATCAATAGCCCCAAGTCCACCAGAGAAAACCCTCTGGCTCTAGTCTGAAATCAAATGGTAAACAGCCTGAAATAGCTCCTGTGTGACTAATTCCCTTTTTCTGTCATAACTACTGAGATTGTAAGTGCCTTTTCAGATGGACCAGAAAATTAGATTCTTTACCCTATTAGAGACACAACCTTCACACAAACCCGACAAAAATAAATAAATAAATAAATTTCAAAAAATCTGGCTTGTCAATATTAATAGCTAATATGATCAAAGATGGGCCTGCATGTTTTATTAGCCATCTGGCAGCTCTGCTGGGTAATTTGAAAGCAATTTTGGAGTTGTAACATTTGGGAGAAACACACAGAGTGGGGGTGGGAGGGCATAAGGTTGATGTGAGACAGAGAGATACAGTGATGCAGGCAATTAGCTGTATGGCAATCCCCTTGTTAAAAGGCTGGATAATGCCCAGGTTGGATTGATTTACTGGCTGCAGTCTGGTGACAGCTCCCATATCGCAGCCTCACTGCCCACTGAAGTGTGCATTAGGACTTGGCGTTTGGCAGCAATATGGCTTTTACATTTAACAATCTGTGCCCAGATGGAGTGGAAGGGCTCAGGAGACAGGTTGACAGAGGGGAGCCTCCCATCACTTGTCAGCATTGTCAGGGGCAATACCTTATTATCCCCAGTCTATTGGCTTCTTTTCATGTCATTTATCATCTCCATCACCTTTTCTTTGTGGGCCACATCAGGATGAGAGATGACGTCTGGAGGGGCTATATGTAGATAAATACGTTGAAAATTGGCTCAGTATGGATTCATTTGCTCGTGCAGACCTCTTTGTTTGGTGGCAGACAGAGGTGGCTTTTGTGTATCTGCCAACAGGGTCATGGCTCATTCCATCAATGGCACGGCATTCAGGAGATAAGCATCAGCTGGCGGCCCACTCCACTGACACCACCACTTCCTCCCGAAGTCAGCAGATTACATTTTAGAAGTTGACAGCTTGTTATCACTCTGGATAGCAGGAGGGCTTAATCTTTTGTTCTTTTCTGGCCGGGGGTAGAGCTGAGGAGTCTTTGGCTCAGGCCACTGATTCTACTGTCTTCCCTTCTTGTGCCCTCTGCAGTGGTGAATAGGCCACTCTCCCTTCTGCTCTTTTCATCTTCCTCGAAGAGTGCCTGCACTTTGTAGAGGGATTACAGTGATGGAAGCCTCGGCAGTGCACAATGATACCCATTGAACATGTCTGCCTAGCAGACAGGGGAAGGGTTCAAGTCTGATTTGATAATGGGTATGCTGGCTTCGGTGTGGAGGGATGGATCACAGCTCCTAAGGCACGGCTTGTCCTTTTGGAACAATCTTGTGGAATCCCTCTCAGAATGATATCCATGACCACAATGGGGGCTGAGAGAGGGACAGTTCTTGCACAATATCGTAGCTCAGACCGATGGCGTCCAGAGGAAAGCTTTTCCATGGCTGGAAATCATTGTGTTACGGAGAAACAAACTACAGAGAGGAGTGTGGAGAATAGGTGTTTTATATGAAACTGCAGATCCCTGATGCAAAGGCTTCACAAAAAACATGACTTTTTCCGCAGTCTGTTTCATTTTGTCCTTGATGTGGCAGCTGGACCTCCAACCGCCTTTTGTTCAAGCATTATACAGCAGTCTATTCATGGTACAGTAGACAAACTTTATTTTGTTGGCTCACATATTTTACAGCAGAAGTCTAAGTCCTCTCTTTGAAAAAAAATAAATAAATAAAGAAGGACATTCAAAGGCACATATAGGCACAGATTAACTCATCACTGTGTATTAAGGACTTCGACAGTCTGTAGAAGCAGGTTGTATCTTTTAATAATGGATTTGAGGCTTTGGTGTCTTATTGTTATGTTTGGGAAAGAGAGACCAATTAAACGGATTAATAAAATACACAGTTTTGTTGTACTAACAATAACCCATCTTGCATAATCTTTCCTCTCTGAGCGTTTGCTAACATGAGCAACCTTGAACATTGGCATTTATTATCACTGCCTTGCTTTTGATGCCGCAAGATGTCTCCTTGGTGAGAACTATGGTTATATAACCTCTCTCTCTCCTCCCACTCGTTCTTTGTATGTCTCTTCCCATCTATGGCGTTTGCAGCCTCTCAAGCTGACTGGAAGATGGCTACAAAGCTCATACGTGCAAGCTGTTTGGTTGGGAATGTGCAAGACAAGGCTTCATGCTTTTCTGATGTATTTGCAGTGGCGCAGACAAGTTTTCTGACAGGAACATTATGTTTGACATGAACAGACTCATACAAAGGCAGAGACACTAGAAAAATCATGCTGCTTATGCAACACATCAGTGCAGTCTGATGAAATTAATTCTACATGCAAAACTTCTTTCTGTCAAAGTACAGACAGGCAAAGGAGTAGATACAGTGGTATCACTACCAACTTTTCAAACATTGAAGAAAGGTGAGGCAGTTGCTTTTGTTCAATACTCCACAGACTCAACTCATTGTCCCTTTCACTAATGCTGTACATTAATAGAGGACAGGCAGGATCCAATGGGGAGACAGGTTACCTGTATAATTACTTCACTGTTTTCACTTACTACAGGGAGAGGTATGACACAGTGTCTTTTGTCACAAGATTAAAGTAAGGTCAGATGTTAAGTCATGTTCATTCAGATCACACTTGTTACTTAACAAAAGCTGATATATCTCACCTCGTCCAAAACTATGCTTTGGTGACAGAAGGCCTGCAGTAAGCAGAAAAAAAGAGAAACTGTTTAGTGGAGAGATGATGCTGATGACTAACCATGGCAAAAATCTATTCAGTCACAGTGTACTACAGTGCTTGACGTCTGCATCTATGCCAACTTTCCTATCTGTACAAATTGCACTTTGCAAAGCAACAGCAGCTCGTAACAGAATAAGAAAGAAAATTACATTTAATTTCACTTAACTTTCTGCAGTTGTTTTGCAAAATATTTGTATTAATCAATTTTTTTTTTTAATTGCATAGAGTTGGCCTACATGACACAACAGCCCAGGAACCAGACGAATCTGCAGGGCTCAAGGTTTATTCTCTCTGGCAGATGGTTCTGGCTCCCCTCCCACTAAGGCAGGTTTCCAACCATCCTGGCATGTGTCAGGCCTATCACAACAAATGATGTAATGTGGAGCAGGTTTGATAGCATAACTGACAGAGGAGTGTTACCTGTCTGGATTTAAAAAGAGGCATGTTCCATGTTTATGTGCTTTCATTGTAGTTGTAGGTTGCAGGTTTACAGAATTGCATCCATTCTGCAGTATTGTCCAATGCAACTAAACATGCTCATAAAACTGGGATCAAACTGTTGACGTCAGCACTGCTGATGAACTAAATCAAGATTCTTTTACTGCTTTGCCTATTTTCTGCCTCAGATCTTTAGAGAAACAAATATTCTGTTAAGCTGTAATATGTACATGTTTTTGATCAGGCTATTTTTTTTTTCTGCTTTAAATCAAACTCAGCACCTGTTCAA
>JAPZDX010000001.1:19449641-19461838 GCA_029783625.1 Naso annulatus | reverse complement strand
TTAGTGACAAAGTTCACCCTGTTACAAGTCAGTGTAGTCAAGGACAGGCCTTTTTAGTGGCCAAAAACATAAGAAAAAACACATTTTTATCCTGGAGGAACTTAGATCACTATACCTGCATAAATAAACTGGTTTCAGATCCTGTACCTCTGGGACTTTGGGGTGTTGATATAATGGTTGCAGGAAAGGAGAGACAGACGGATGAGCCAATCAGCTAATGCAGAGAAGTTTACATAAATGTAAAATGATGTGTGTTGTCTTCATAACGAAGGAAATTAAATGAAAATTGCTTTCCATCACCAATAACTCCCATAATTCGATCATTAAAGCCTGAGTCACTGCAGGATCTGGAAAATATCTCCCACAAATTCTATTTCGTAGTCTGCGTCTGTGCACAGATCCAGATACACGCAAATGTTCGACTGGGGAGGTAACCTGGGGCAACACTGTACTTGAATGAATGGACCCGAGTACACATAAAAACAGATTCAGCAGTCTTTGTGCAGGCCTACGCACACGTAACAATATTCTTTTACAGACACAAAAGAGAGAAAAAAAAATCTAATTTTAAATGAGAGAGTTCGTCAGCTCATTTATGCCTCAAAAGACGAACAATCCTCCGTGTGTGTCAGATGTCTCACCTTTGAATAAGCCATTAGCAGCAAATGAGGATGCCATTAGCTTCACTGTTTTTAATGTCACTCATGTTCAACACCTCTTGCTTCACCTTCAGATCTTCACAGAAGAGTGTCAACATGAATGTGAGTGCATGGGAAAGATAATGGTCTCCTCAGGGCTCTTAGTGTTAATGCATTTCATCTGAAGTTTGGGTAGCTGTGTGGCTTGATACTGGAATCAGGGTGTATCATCTACATCAAGTGACAAATCAAACACACAGAAATAACAGAGTGAATTGGACTGGATGCATATTTGGGCGTATTGTGAGCAATGAGGGTTATTTGGTGTTCTGTAGCAGGTCTCCTCAGGGAATCACGCAGTATTCAGTTAAAAACAGCTTTTATGATTCAAGGTTGTGAAGTAGGGGAAAGAAAAAAAGCAGTTGAAGTGCAGCAAACTCAAAATAAAACCTACTTTATGTCCTCTCATGTGAAGCCAGAAAGTAGCAGAGAGGTATGTTTCTAAGTAGTAAGGTAACCGTATACAGTACAGCACTTTTCACCCAAACAGTTCAGTGTTTTGCTCAGGGACACTTCAGCATGAGGACAAAAAAAGCCAGGAATTAAACCAACCAGACGATCCAAAATGAAATGCTGAGGGTAAGGTTAAAGTGCTGACTCACATCCTTGATTTGAAGGTGTTTACATCTACTTCACATAAACTGTGTTAAACAAAGTCAGAGCTGATCGATAATATATTTGACATTTTACTGCAGGATCCCATGTGACCTTTACAGCTAACCTCTCCTCCCTCGCTTGTTGCAGCTGCTGTCTATGATCGCTGCTGTAAAACTGTGGATAAATTTTTGCTAAGCTTCTCAACCCCATGAAATTACAGAATTTGATTTGTTCAGTCATATCACATTCGGAAAGTACGGAAGAGTGATCTGATCATTTTATCCACTTTCATGGGTAAAAAAAAAACAAGGCTTCCTAGTGGTGCAGTCAGTGAGTCCCCTCTTTGAGAATACAAAGGTACAAAAACAGGCCTACAACATAGAAAAAAAACTGAAATGACTACATGTGCACAGGGGTGTGCGATATGACGATATTAGACCGTGAGCAATTAGAATGTGCTACATAGAGATTGTTTAAATTGTGCATCAGTACATATTCGATCTGTTGCAGTTCTAGGCTCAGACACACAATGCATTTTTCTCTCAACAAAATCACACTATTTGCTACTCTGCTCCGTTCCATGCCTCTCATAAATGCATACACATATAATAGCTAAACACAGCAGCTGTGGTGCCTTCCTCCCTCCCCTTTCGCGATGTAGTCCTGTAAAACAAATCTAAAGCAACACGAACAAGTCGGAATTGAGTCCACTTATGTTAGTTCTTTCGGAGGGGGAGGAATTTGGAATTTTCTGTCTTTAACTACAGTCGTAAACATTTTTACTGCACTGTATCAGTTGGAGATCCCAGAAAGACTGGGAAACTTGCCGACATCGTGTTTGGGTTAATAAAATCATCTGCTGGTTTGTTAAGTTACACACAGCCACAGTTTGGACATTAGTGTCAGGAGGAAAGGGGGCTTGCCACTTCTTGTTATTAACTACAACTGGTGTATTCGTCATTTCCTCTCTATATCAGCTGTGGAAGTCTTAGAAATACTGGAAAACTTAATGACAGCATGTCAGTGTACATAACATAATTAAATGGTGTGTGAAATTGTGTTGTAGGAGCTCAGAGTATTCACACACAGCACTGTTTAAACTGCCATGTCTGATTCAACATCTGGACATTGAGACGTTCGTGCCTTCAGGACGTCAGTGACATCGAGAGAATGTCAACACTCGTTGCCTGTCGTGACACATCATCATGCAAATACACCTGAAGGGTTCAATATTTTTTTTAAGTTTAATTTTTTCTACTTTTGCAGAGACTGCAGTTAGTTAACAAAACACATTTACTCTACATGTAATCCTTATAGTTTCATAATTCATAAATCAAAATTAAATCATTTTGAAGAACCAGGAACCAAATATAATCCTACCATATGTTTGTAAGCAAAATTATGGCCCTGAATGTGCTGTGACTTGTAAAATAGTCTGAATCAATTTAAGAATCATGATAAAATTGAGGTCACGATTCTGCCATGAAAAAAAAATCTGCCATATTGCCCAACCCTACATGCACAGGTTTAGTGCACCTTGTTCATGAAATAAGGAGCAACATCTACAACATTTTTGGATATGGGTCAGCTGGGGTGGTGGTGGTTCTTTTCACATAAGTAAATTAAACAGTAAATTGTTTTTCAGATTGTTTGGTTTAATATTCGAAGATACAAAGTTGGCACATTTAATTTTATGTCCCATCTGATCAGGCTGAAACAGCAGGGCTTCGGAGGTGACTCATTAAATTCCAGCAGGGACTGCTGCCAATACAAAAATAAATCTTGAGCTCAGCCTGAAAATAGCATGGTTTTTACGTCAGGTTTCCTATAACTAAAAGTTTTTTTTTTTTTACCAACCCTCGTCTGAATAGTCTGTATTGGCTCGTCAATAATTCACCAGCATTGTAACAGGGTATTCTGACTCACTGTAGGAGGCGGCTGGAAACATTTTAAAGCAGTCTGCTCCCACCTTACAGGGCTGCACATTCGTTACGGATTTGTTTTTGTTTGTTAAGACGAGAGCACAGCTGTTAAAGTATTCAGTTGCAGAATGGCACAAATACTCTTGTGGCACCACTAAAAAAGAGGGGCTGGCTGGTTTCTTACAAGCATTGTTCGACATCCTGCGCTCCAAGGGAGCCTTGTGCTGCTGATGAAAGTGGAGGTGTTGTCTGCTCTGCCCCCAGGGTGAACACTTCTCTCACCACACAGATTCAGGCATGGTTTGATATCTCCCCTCTGCAGCTTTTGATCCTGCTATGTAAGCAGTGCAATATGAGGGGAAAAAGCCCTGCTGTGAATATGAAAACACAGAGTGCCGCTGTTTGTTAAACAACTGCAGATTGTGAAGAATTTTCAGTTTGGTAATTACCCCATGCTTTTTCACATTTCAGAAGGGCTCTTTTAAATGCAGTGCATCTTACAGAACTATGGAGTATGCATACTGCAGAACTTATTAAGACATTACCTTAGAGATCGCATCTTGTTCTGATGCAACATGTTGTCCTTTGGCACAAATCATGGTCACACTGGAGGGATTTTATGCAAAATAGTTGACCAAAAACACTCTTCATAATAAAATATTTAATGCTGAATAATTTATTTTCTTTGTTGTTGTTGTTTTTGGGCAATTCATGATGATCCATTGCAGCTCATTATAAATAAATAATGCACACAGATGTTATAACTAAAGATAAATTCATTTCCGGCTCTTTCCAACAATAAAAAACAGATTTCTTGTTTTGTTTCTTTTTGATTTTAAAATAGTGATTTGCTTGTGGCCCATAAATGTTACCCAACAAGGGTAACGAGCAGTAATTATGTCCTATTGTAGTAAGACTGTCAATCAGACAACCATTAAATGAACACAGTGAACCTTTTTTTAATAATTGCACCATGAGTGCAGGCATGTATAAACTGTGCATCCATCTATAAGTTCATATGAAATACATCCTTTACAGGGAAGTAATTCAGCATAATTAGTATAACAGAAATAATAATAATACTGCCATAAGTGCAACAGCTTACTCACATCACTAATAGTGATAATACTAATAATAATACCAGTAAGATTAACTGGGGTTATATATCCAAGAACAAAATTAGAGTACACATGACTGACAAGTGGGTAACACTTCACTTAAAGCATGCATCTAATGCATCATGAACATATTTCTAATGAGTTATAATGCACCTATAGTGCTGTATGATCATAGTTATAAGCAAATATGTGTTATATAATAATAATATAATAATATAATAATAACATCATAATGTGTTATATATGTTAATAATGTGTTATAAATAGTCATTAGACAAGCTTTATAGAAGGTTTTACCGACAAGTGCAACACATCTGCGAGCTAACAAGATATTTTGACAAAGAATGTGACATCTAAATGACCAAGTCACACAAAAATATTTTCTATTGTTGTTTATTGTAGTCTTTTCCCAGCATCAAACAGCGCATGTATGTTATTCTGGTTGTGATTTTAAATAAATCATGTTGAGACAAAAACTGCAAGAAAAATGATGAAAGTTAGAAAAAAAACACTGACTACTGACTTCTGATCTTCACTCCGCATACATCAATGCTGTTTAGGGGGGGCAACATGTTGGATATAGAGTCAGAGACTCTGCAGCATTTCTTTTAGTTTAATGAACAAAGTCAAGAGGAAAAACATTGTTTTCAGTTATGATGCCTGTCTGCAGTATCTACCCTTGAGCAAATTCGCACTATAAGCAGCAGCAGTCATGACGTGCTGTATTAATAGTGATAACATTAATGCCAAAAATAACCATCTACTTACAAAAACTGTGAAAAACAAAAAAACAAACAAACAAGCAAACATACAAACAAACCAAAAAACACTGTAGCACAGTAGCCAACACTGTTAAGTTGCATACATTAGAACAAAACAGTGGCTTGTGTTTTTAAAAGTTCTGTACATTACATAAGAGCAAACTAAAAAGGGAACTGGGCCCTTGACAGTTCCAGCATTAAACCTTGTTTGAATCATCCTCTTCTATTGCATGTAATCTCTGCAGAAAAGCCCCTGTGCCCAGTGCTGTAATTACAGCTGCTTAACTTATCTGCAATATGCAAACAAGCCCATTTTGATTGCATGTAATGATCATCATTTTCCACTTAACTGGTAATCGGCTTTTCAGAGGGTTTTTTCTGTAGATTTTAGGTCTCACCAGATTTCGCATCTGCACCAAATGGAAAGTAAACATTAAGTGTGGGGACATATTGGGATGAAAGTCATAGGTCAGATCTGAATTAGTGGCAATAAGAATGACACTAAATTATATAAACTCCTTCTAACCACTTGGTAAATGTATAATGTTAAACTATTCATGTAATGCAAACAGATTCACTTGTTGAATGGATTCATAATCATTTGTCAGCCGTGAAAAAGGGGCACAAAGACACAGTTTTCAGTCTTGCTCACAGCAGCACACTTTCAGACTGAGGATGAGACATAACAAGATGATGGCGTATGCTTGAGTCCCTCTGGGTGATTTTAGCAGAATTAAATGACCATCACTGCCCTCCTACATTGGCTTAATTGCAGTGGTTTTCTCATGCACACAACCCCCCTGTGAGTTTCTTTTTTTTTTTAAGTATGCTGATAAAGTAATCCTGAACAAGACATGGAGGTGAGCTCTTAGTGCTACATTACTGGTTGCTGAGTAAGCCTCCTGAAGGTCTTACACTTGTTGCTCTTGTGTCTTTCTTCAGAGCCAGCAGTCATACAGTTACAGAGATATTTCCAAATATACCAGTGTACTTCAATTTGATCCTTATGTTTTTTTCCATTTTCAGGAAGCAACTGGCGTGAGATTGGTCCTTGAAATAAAAAAAGATGATTATTGTTATTGTGGCAAGGTAAACCAACTTGATCCTTCATTTAAATAGTAGTTTTGGTGCTGACTGCATAGGAATGCACAGCATCCTAAGATTTTTTTTTTTTTTAGATCAGTCCAAACTTTCAGTGATGAAATCATACAAACACAGCCAGTCCTCCAAATTAAACAACAACACATGCTGTGTGTTTATATCCATAATAACAGCACATAGAGGCCTCTCCTGGTCTGAGTCTGTTTTCAGCACAACAACATAATTTGTCCGAGCCATTAAAGCCATTTCACTGATGAAAAATAAATCTGTTTTGTGATGTTACATCACAATGATTTGGTTAGGTTAGGCACAAAAAAATGTTAAGTTTTAGGTAAACATTGTGATTTATGGAAATAGTTTGCACCAACTCTGTGGTCTAAGTTGAAATTAATACTTTGGTAAGATCAGGGTACCTCAGTCAACATGTTTACAATATAAAACACAATTAAACACAGATAGAGTTATAGAAAAGATCTTGGTCAATACAGACTGTCACTTTCGCCACCCAACCTCCTGCTACATTTCCAGTCATATAAACTTCTGTTGCTGGAGGGCTTTGTCACATCAGTGTTAACATGTTTTGGGAGACATCCTGGATCAACTGATGCTGTTGTTCTTCTGATCAATAAAAGCAGATGTGATGTACACTGCAATTTCCTTTGTACATCAAGCACATGTCCACTGTCACATCAATCAGAATGAATAAAAACAAACTGTCTGCCTCAAAGGCAACATGTTTCATTATACTGTATGTACCTTAAATATACAGTAAAAGGACATAACATGAAAAAATACTAGGTTGATTCTTCAACAAATTTGGTGCTAACATGCATTCTTGATCAGTTCACATGAACATACTGAAAAGGTTCTGACTGTTGTGAAATCAGTGCTTCAGATTTCTTTCAGTTAACTTCATCATGTGTTTATTCTATAAGTCTGTAATGTCCTTTACTCTGCTCATCATCAAGAGATACCACAATCAATTTAACATTTACAGGGCTGCATGTAGGTTCTTCAGTCAAATCTGAATAATTTAGTCAGAATGTCAGCAACAAACTATAGAATAGGAGCATTATTTAACTGGTCCCTATATTAGGGCATCCATGACTGCTGCATTTAGTTATTGGTTATCCCCAAAGCAGTGTAATAGCTATGGAGCACCTAAAGGAACATGGGCCAAAATTAAAAGAAAAAAAAGGAAGAAAAGTTAAAATATCTTGTGAGCATATGAAACTTTCGCTTGCTCACTCAAAAGCTTCTGATCACGAAAACTGATATCTGGTGAGACCATCCACTGCATTTTGACTTGTGTTTGAGTTACTTATACAATACTTTAACCTGGGACTTCATCATAAAGTATTTAAACCTCCGGCTCAGTGATAAGGTGCAGACATTGGGAGTGCAGGCACACAGACACACAAACCAGTGAGCACAAATATATATATATACGCACTAAAATCATCATCTGCATATTTAATGAAGCCAGGAGTGCATCATTCAATTAATATTACCAGGTGCTAGTGCACACAGCAGACAACATACACACATAGCAAACGGGTCCATTACCACGTTGCACAAAGTGGACCAAAACATATCCAAATATGGTTCAAAAGCCAACCTGCACAGCACAAAACAACATAGCACAAAACAGCAAAAAACAGCATAGCCAAATATGACTACACACAGAACTAATGAATAAAAGCTTAGAGGACATGATAAGGAGTGCTGTGGCTAAAAAATGGAGGCAGCACGCAAGCGGACACTCCCCTCCCTCACGGAGTTCTGGCCCTCACATCATGTTAGCCAGGCAACGCACATTATATTCACTGGGAGTCTCCAAGTGGCAATCAGGTGAGATGAGATTTGAGAGGAGTCACCTGCCCTTCATCTTCCACTACTAGACCGATGTCAACCCTTTGTAGCATAAGAAACTTTTGCATGCACACATGAATGTTTCTCGTGTGCACGCAAAAGTTTCTCGTTAGCACGGAAAAGTTTCACATGTACACTTGAAAGTTTCCTGAGCTTACAAGATGTTTTATTTTAAATTTTTTTTTGCCCATGTACCTGTAGGGACTCAGTAAATAGGTGATTAATTGTGTAAGATATATTATTTTAGCTTAAAGGTGGAGTCAGCAGGATTTTACTAAAAAATAAAATATAGACATACAGAGGTAATGCTGCCCAATCATCACTTCTGGGCCTCTGTATAGGTGTGGTGGTGACTGTGTATGGAGACACACCGCCCTCTGCCTGTATTTTGATGTTTTGGCTGACTCGGGACCTGCTCGTGATGAGTTACCGTAAGGAGAAATGTATACGCGCAATCAATTTGCTTCTCCAAAACATAGATGGCGTGACTGCAGTGAACTGGTGCATTTCCCCCAGCCAATGACAGCGCACAGGTGAGGTTAAGAGCACTGTAGAGCACAACTACTGGACACTGTCCTGACCAGAGAAAGTTACCAATGTGGACATTGCACAAAGAAAAGGAAATATGGCCCTAGTGAGCAAGCGGGTAAAACTTGTTCCAGAGCGAGAGTGAGTCTTGGTTTGGCCTTCAGCCGTTTTGGAGCACTGAAAGAGAGGCTGGGAAGAGCAATGCAGAGTTGGGCTTCTTTGTGATGGACAGGTAGGTGCTAAACACTGGCAATTAGCTTGTTTGCTTGCTAAATTATTGACTTCTCCATTAAACAAATGTATTATTCCTATGTAGCTTGCTGTGTAACGTTAGGTAAGCGGTATAGCAGTATACATAGTACACGCCAAGTTACGAGGAGGGGCCCAGTTTGAATGTTGTGTTTACAAACTGCAACAAATGGATGCTACTGATTCTACCTTGAAAGACAAAGATCAACTCTTGTCAAAATTGTCTTGATTACAAACAGCAAGGTGTTCTCAAGAGGCTGAGAGGAGGCTTTTAAAATGAGCCTCATTTTGATTGAACTGCAGACTTATCTGAGCTGAAGATACTCAGCGCCCGTGCATTCTTGAAGAGTCTTTCCCTCTCTAAATACCAAAAATCTTTTTATTTAACATGGCATGAATAGAGAACAACTGTTCAAACAAATCTTTGTCTGCTCTGCTGAAATACTTCCACACTGTTAACTGAAGTAGAGCTCTGCGACCCACAGCTATGTATCTTTCTGCTTCTTGCTTTTGTTGCATTTCAGCTATTTTAGTGACCCACACTGAGTTAAAGTCACACATGACAACTATAACTTACCAACAGCAGCTCCAACCACTGCATTCCCAGCTGTAAATGCAACTGCCTAATGACTGCACCATGCTACAACCAAAGGCGAACGATTATTCTGCAACCATGCAGACTGTCAACTTGTGGTTTTGATTGTTGACTGGTCGACCATTCCGTGTAACTCCTACTTAATGCCTGCATGACATGTTGTGTCACAAAGTGTTGTCACTGTTGTCCTCTGTAATGCAATTTCAGCTCTTACATCCCTACTGCATTCTCTCACTTTTTGCTGAACACACACATGTGGTGTTAATTAAAGTGTGTGAGGGTTCAGTGCTTAGGTCTTAGAGAGGATATTGAGACGGGATCTAATGTGGGTTCAAACCATTTCCCTAAACAAATAAAGGCTCAAAAAAACAAATTGACTTCAGCTCATTAAATGAGTTTAAGAATATGTTGCTCTTTGTATCTTGTCAGGATTGAAGAAGTGGTTTAGGTCTCAGCTAAAACTCAATTTCCTTTGACAAATCACCTTTGAGTCAGAGAGAGACTGTCCTTGCTGGTGCAGGGGGACATGCCCTACATGAAAAATACCAAAATGAAGTTCAAAAAATGATCCCTTGAGGCAGAAAGACATCTTCATGACCTTCAAACTTTGATGTTAGATTGCTGACAGCATTTCTTATCACTTTCATGCTGACACTTATGGGAAGTTATTCTGAGTGTGCTGGACTGGCAGCACAGATTGGACCAAAGAAAAACAGGACCTTTTGCTGCTTGTTCGAAACAAAAACTATCTGCGCAAACACTCCCAGAGCTGTGACTGTTTTAGTATCTTTATTGCCTGGCGGAGAATTGGACACTCCCCAGGAATGGATGATTGACAGCAGGACACCCATGGTGCATGTGCTGCAACACACCTGTCAGATCCGTCTATTTTTATTTCCCTCAGCATTTGTCAAATTTAGATACATATTTGTACTATTTATCTTTCCTTGATGAAACCAGTCAAACTGATCTTATATTGACCTGAATATAGCAGCACTTGTTTTGAATGTGCATTATTTTATAGTGATAAAGTTCTATAGTAAATGTGAGGATAGCAATCCTGGAATGATCTTGTTATTGTCAATGTAATGAAATGTCAGAAAAAATGACAGAGGAGAGAAACATGCCATTAACTCTTGCCATTCTCATGGTCCGTAGATGGGCCGTAAGAGATTTAAGTGGTTCTTAGCACTGTGCATATTGATTAAAATTTATAAATTTAAATTTTTTAAAGTTAAAGTTAAAAATTTAAATTTATAAATTGAATCAATATGGACATGCAATAAATTTTAAAATATAATTAAATACAATTTATTTTTATAGCTAGATTCTCCCCTAACTCTCATACCTATATTTTTGGGATTATTTTCTCCATTATTCCTTTAAATTTGGGTATTCCATATAGGCCCCATAGCAAAGGAGAATGTTGAGGGGTTAATATTCTCCTTTTGCCTCAACAAAGTCATATACATTCAATTGTTTTACTTATTCTCCTTACTGAAACATTGTAATCAGATAACACTCTAATTACACACATTGTGGGGGTTGTACTGGGACAGAAATTTTGCTGTAATCACCATGAAGCTGTAAGTAATTAGAATCATTTGCATGACCAGTAGAAAAAAAAATTACTGCAGCATAGTGGATAAGGCTAGACTTTCATAATGTCCAGCCACTACACAGGTATAATTAAAGCCTCATTTTCTCAGATTAAGTGCTGTATGCTCAGGCATTAACCTCTGTATTGTGTCCAGGTTTTAGCATTGGACAGTGCAGTATCTTCTCCGCCTGTAGTTTGAATAAGTGCTTTGCATTGTTTGGTTTTGCACCACCCATGTGTGCTTCTCAGGGCTAATTGCCCTCATCTTTCAGTATGCCTACGAACATTACCAACTCAAGGATGTGCTGCTTGACACTTAAGCTGTTTGCAGATGGGTAATAAAGTGTGCTAAGCTCATTTGAGCCGTGCCTTTTAAATGTTCCGCTCTGTGCCAGGGGAGCTATAAATCCGCATCACTGCTCATGTGAGACACGTTCTTGTGTGGAGCCAGAAATCACTGTTTAGTCTTTCCATCAGATTAGTTTGTCCCTGTACGCCTGTGAGGTATATTAGCACATGTACTGCAATGGATGGATGGATGGATGGATGAATGGATGGATGAGAAGATTCACATTGACTTTTGAAAAAATGTTAATATAAAAAAGATCAAATATAGCCAATTAAAGAAATGGAAAGGCAGGTTGATAACATTTCAAGTCTGTCTTGAAAAATGTTAGACATCCATATGTGCATTGGAACAGTTTTTGGTTGCTGATCTCTCTTTAGACAAAATTTTATTGCATTTCTGCATTAAAGGTAAGGTAGGCAGTTTATTTTTGGTGTTATCATGCTACAATTCCATAATAACCTTTCAGCACATTGTAATACAGTTGGCCTGAAAGAAAGCTACATTTCTGCACCTCTCTGTGGCTCTGAATGCTCTGTTTTCAGACTTGGCTCTGTATTCACACCATGACAGGGTGTTTTTCGGCCAATTACAGTTATTTCAGAGAGCGTGTGTTCCTATTGGCTGCTCTACGCTGTGCTTCTTAGCAACAGGTGACATCACTACAAGCTGATTAGTTGCTGAAACAAGTAGCATGCCTTACCCTCTAAAACTGGCTTCTGGTGTCTGCAGCGTCAGCATCAGCCGCCTTGAGTCAAGCTAAGACCAGTTTACCCCACTGCAACTTTCCCTGCAACTGCTTCATCTCAG
>JAPZDX010000001.1:19309663-19321193 GCA_029783625.1 Naso annulatus | reverse complement strand
TGCGGTACAGACTGTAGCCCCTTGAGGCTAGTTTGTGATTTGTGCTTTAATAACTTGACTTGACACATACACTCACACACACACACACACACACACACACACTCAGACACTTACCACTCCGAAGAAGCCAGCTCGCAGCACAGCCTCCTTTCTGGCCAGACTGAACACATGGTCTGTCTTCTGTGTGTATAAGTTGACCTCTGAAAGCTCTTTGCCAAAAGCTCTCACTGTGCGTATGTTGCTGAGACGCTCCTCTGCCAACTACACACACACGCACACACACACACACACAGAGGCACGCACGCACGCACGCACGCACACACACACACACACACAGTTTAATTAGGGCTTAATCTAAATCAGATTTACAACAAAGTAAATTTACTCTGCAAATTTAATTAAGCTACCACAGGCAGTGCATTGCGTATACACACAGTAAAAAGACAGACTGTGGTTTTCTTAAGCACTAATACAAACTACTGTTTTTAGCTTCACTAAAATCACATAAAAAGGCAAAAACATCAAATTTGTTGACGCTACAAATTCCAGTCATTCCTTGCCACATCTTGCTTGTTTTTAATCGACCACATTCTCAAACATACGATTAAAAACTGCGATAAAGTCTTCTAACTCCTTCTCATCCAGCTATTTGATCTGTGAGTACTTGTGCATCGTACCTGTGTGGCTTGCGCGAGCGCATCCTGCGTGCGTTTAGAGATGGTGCGAAGGTATCTGCCGTAGACTACAGCGAGAGCCGCCATAGGAGGAACAATCAGCAGCACAAAGCTTGCGAGATTTGGGGAGACGTAAAACTACAGGAGGGGAGAGAGAAAAAAAACAGTAGTTGGATTGGATGAATGAAAATGAATGTATGAGAAAAAGGAGGAAAACAGAAAAAAATGAAGTTAACAATAAGTGGCCTCCATCTGTAAGAACAGGAATTCACTTCCTTGAATGTTCATTACACCAGGAAGTCCTATCAAGTCAGTTAACAGACCTGTTAGTCAACAAACCTCTGATCCACGAATGCTTAACATAAGAAGTCGAGACTGGTGACAGAGTATGGTCAGATGAGCCTCCTTTAAATTTAATAGCTCAGCAAATAGGCATCAGTTTGATCAGCTGTTGGTCAAACCTGTATATACGGTAGTTACACAGAAAAAAATGCCATGCATCTCTAGTAATGACCGGAGTTTGACTATCTTCCTTGTTTTTGTAAACCTGTTTCCCAACACTCCTTTAATCAGTGCTGGTTGTGGAAACTCTCAGCTCGCATACCAGCAGCTTACAATGGAAAGAAAGACAAAAGATGCCAAAACATCACAACTACTTCCTTGTGATGAACAACACGAAGCCATACACGCATTTTTACGCTGCATTTCTTGTCTTTTGACTACTCAAAGCATTTTTACAACACCAGTCACCATTCACCCATTCACACACATTCACTCACTCACAGCAGGCGGTTTCTCTACTGGATTCCCACCTTCTCATCAGGAGCTCATACACAAACATTCACAAACTGATGGAACAGCCATCAGGAGCAGTTTGGGGTTCAGTATCTTTATCTTGCCCAAGGACACTTTGACATGCAGGCCAGTAGAAAGGGGGATCTGTAGTAAAGGCACAGGCCCAATTCCCCCCTTGGCTCTACCCTCTGCTTTGCGCGCACCCGCTGAGGGAAGTGTGTCGCATTTCTTTCGGGGGCCGAGGGGGAGTGGTGATCTAGCCCTCCAAACTGGGCGTTTTCAGATGCAGACTCCGAACGCAGGGGGACACCGAAATCGACGTACCTTATGGAAATCCACCAGCTTTATAATGCATTAAAGACGTTTTCTTCTCGTCTCATTTCTTCTCCGTGTATTCATTTGACAGAGCATGATGATAACAGCCCACGCACCTGGTAACATGAGCGCTGACACCGGCACTGTGGACATCCACGGCCCTCGCTGTCACGCTACATATATGCCATTGCGGCTGCTGATGTAACGAGTGGTGTCCCATCACCTCGGTAAAGATTTCAGCTCTACCCCTTCTAACTACGTTGCGAAGGGACATTACTTTTTGGAGGGCACTCCAAAGCCAGGGGTAGCAGCTTGTGGGGGGAAGTGGGATTCGGCAAAAGTGTTACAGATGACTGATGTGTGTTTAAGTTGGTGAAGCTCAAACAGTAGACGCACTGTGGGAGAAACACGGATTTCTCTGGCTTAAGAGGCCTCAGCCCTCAGTTTGTGAAAATTCTGTTAATTTCAAAGGCATTTCAGACACATCAGTCATACAACCACTACATTTACTGCACAAGATAAATGCATCACAAAAATTACCCGTTGATTCCTCATTCAGACCACTCTGAGGGGCGTACTCACCATCATACTGACACCAGCAGCTGCCTGGGCGACAGCTCTCAGGCCATCTGACAGGTTGTCAGTGATCGAGCGACCCACCACGGCCGTGTCAGCAGAGAGACGGTTGATCAGCTCGCCCGTCCTATTCCTGTCAAAAAATGCAACTTCCTGTCTGAGGACGGAAGAGAAGACGGAGGCACGGAGATTACGAACAATCTTTTGGCCTGCGGAGAGAAGAGACGAGACATTAACAAACGCAGACAGATGCACAAATGTAAATACATGTCTGAAACCTTCTGATTGCTATTTGTCTTTATATTCGGCATGCTGCAGAGTAAATGATTAATCAGTTGATTAGAAAGAGTCAGCCTGACCTTGTCCGGTGTTTAACAATAAATGCATCCACATCTCTAAGGATCACTAAGTAATACAGTATACGGTATATCTTGTGTGTTTAATCGGTACACAAACAAGAATATGTCACCGTAAGGTTGCCAGGAAGTCTCTGTGCCTGGCCACTGGGCGCCAACAAATCATTACAGCATGTGTATCTGTCTATGGATCAGACTTAGACTTAGATATACTTCAATGATCCACAGTTGGGCAATTCATTTGTTTTAATAGCAGGTTATTCAGTCACTGCACAGTCTAGCTTCATTTTAACACTTGTTATGAACCTTCTCATCTTTTTCTCAGCATTGACAGGGAATATATTTCCCAGATTTTCAATATGTATTGAACTGATATAAATACACTAAATGTTAACATGTTTCCAGTCATGTGTATGAACTGTCTCTTCCTTCGCCTGACCCTGCAGAGCATCAATCTCCCTCCTTGTCTCACCTGAGGTCTGCATGATGTAGACTCTGGCAGCGTTGGCTGCCCCGCCACACAAGAACACTCCGGTCAGCATGATACATAACGATGTCAGGGAGGCTGTCATGGTCTCCGTGTCTGTTCCAGTGGTGTAAATGGTGTCAATCACTTTACCCAGGAGGAACGGAGCTGACATAGTTACCGTGCTGGAAACCGTAAGGAAGCCTACAGCAGCTGGGTTGGGCAAAGGAAAAGACAGAAAAACGGAAAAAGTTTCCAATCAAAGCACAAAATACACTTCAGACATAAAAGCAGAATGCAAAATTCTAGGCTACAATCTTTTAAATGAAGTCTTAACTTCACGTTTAGAAGGGTTTATCCAGCAAAACCTGGCGAAAGGTACTTGAGGGTGATTTTCAAACCTCTAAGTGCTTAAATGAACTCCCCTTTTTTCGCAAGGTAATGACAACAGTTTGACTAATTGCAGAAGTTTCTTGTCTGGGAGAGCCTGTTTTAAAAATAAGGCCAACATGACGGTGTCCTCATAAGGCACAGCACGGTGAGGTGGTCTGCTGTGACTGATGAGAAAACATGAGCAAATATGGCTGCGCATCCTTGTGTCAACAGTAAAAAGTGTGCACCTCTCTTAAGTTTAGACTTTTATCTCATCTCTTGTGGTTAACTTGCATAAAAACTGAAAATTACAACTTCTGTAACATTTTACACCAACTGCAATAAGCAGTAAGAACATCTTCCTGTTTTGTTTTGCTCTTCCCTGTATGATTAAATCAAAAATCATCACCTTGTGTAATTATGGAAAATGATACAGTGTGCACATGCCCTTCTACATTTAGGCAAGGTGCAAGACATCTAACGAAGGAAAAAGCAAAAAAGTATCAACACACTGGATTAAGGTTCCAGAAACTTCGAATAATTAGGCGCAACAATTAAACCTTACAGAGTTTTCATTAGACAAAAATCTAACCTTTTTTAGTTTTGTGAGTTAACTCAGTGATGATGCTTCCCACTTTTTTCTACTATAAAATGAAATAAACGTGACAGTCTCGTATTATTAATAAAGTACAAGCCTTTTGTGATTCCCTAATCAGCGAAACATCTCAAGGTTTTCCACACGTAGGTATCTACACACAGTTTACCTGCCAGTCTCCATCTCTCCGGACGAGCAAGTTGCAGAATCCTTTTAACATCGTCCAGCGGGACCGTGGTCGGGGTTTGGCCACCCTCTGTGTCCGTCTGGGTCTTCACTGACTCGGCTGGTGTAGGTGTGGAGGCGGCTGAAGAGCTGGCAAAGGCAACAGGTGTGTGTGCGAGTGTTCGCGCTCGGCCTGCAGGTGAGCGTGAACCGAGAACGGAGAGACCTCTGAGCGAACTGCGAGGCTGGACGGACAGAAGCGACGTGGCTGAGGACAGAGGGAAGGCAGGGGGCGGCTGAACTGATGACTTGACCCCGGTCGACAGTCTCTTCCTCCGGAGGGCAGCCGAGGGGGTCAGACGGTGCTCAAGCCAAAACATCCTCGGATGTGTTGGCTCGAGTTTGGTTAAATTCCCTCCATGTTTGCACCTTGACATGCAAATTAAAAGCCGCATCGTCCTGGTTATCAGTTACTGACAAAATTCTAGACAAATTCAACAAAAAGTGAAAGAAATTTATGTATCCCCCTTGGTCAGATTCGGTGAGAGATAGTGTCGAGGTGTTTCTTGTAGAGTAAGTTCACTCTGCGAAACATTTTTGTCCCCCAGTCGTGAGGTCAACGCACGGTGTCCATAGCCGAGCAGCTGCAGAGCTTCTTCCCGCTACATTGTCGAGTTTGGACCGTTATTGTCTGTTTTATCTGCGTCTGACAGCCGCCGTCACCCGGTTTATCTCTTATCACTGAGCAGCTACCAACACCCTGCCTGTCAGCCTGTCACTGGCATCTGTCGCTGGATATTTGGTTGTCAGGCGGGTGAAGTGGAAACACAAGCTGCCCCAAACCGACTAACACAAACATTCACGTTGAGAAACAGATTTAATTTTCCCGTAAAGAGCCAGGAACAGAAACAGGAAAGGTGACCCACACGATTCCTCCTCCTCGACTGAAGAATTCAATGGCTGATGATATAAGCAAACTTTCCCAGGCATAACTAAGCGAACCCAGATCGTTAATACCTAGCTATAAGTTTTTGGTGAATGCGCTCTTAACTGCTTCCGAATCAAATTTTTTAAATCAAATTCTTGCGCAAATAAAGGTTCATATGTTTTTTTTATTATCATATAAAAACTTACGTATTTTGCCAATTAACTGGGTGGCATGGCGTATTAGCTAAGTTATTTTCTATTTGGTACACTTTATTTTTATTTTATTATTTTAATTTATTTTGAAATCAACCAAATTTAGAGCCAAAAATCCAATAAAACATATTTTTCTCTAGGGTTTATGCCGGTCTGTGCTGAGTAAAGGAGACAAGCTGAAATTTGTCTGACTGCGGAGCTAAGTTCAACAATTTATCGTTTCTCGATTGCTTTTGCCTGGCCGGCAGGGTGAAAGTTGAAAGTTCACCCTCATCTGAAAACAGGAGACACGTGCGGGTTGAGAAGTAGTAAGTCAAAAAGAGAAATTTTCACACTTGCATGCTACAGTTTTACATTTAAGCTAAATGATTACTTGCTTGCGAGCAGTCGAGAATCAACTCCAGTTTGTCATTTGACTTTATTCTAGAATATGCTAACGCTCTAGCTAGCTGTCGTCAGCATGTCACTTTGTTAAAGGCGTTTCAGTGTGGGAATCAGACAGACTTAAACAGATCCGAAAATGAAAACATATTTCCCGATCGCAGCCACACCAGACTGTGTAGAGCTGTCAAGTTTCTTGTTTGTTTGTAAGACCCTGGCATATAAGTTTGCCCGAGGCTCTACTGTAAGTTACTAGGATGAGAGCAGAATATCTTAAATTAAAATTCTGATCTAATGTTTCTTTTGGTTATTTGGCCCTTATCTGTGGAACAGATTGCCTGAATACCTGTGACCTGCCAAAGCATTCACATTACAAAAACAAAACTTTTTAAAATTTCTTTGTTTGTTTGTGGTTTATGTCTGTGTGGTGCATGTTGACTTTTTACTGTCCAGGAGGGAGGGGTCTGGCTCGTGCATTTTCATGCAAAACACGAGTTTCCCTGGTTTTAGGATTTCCTTACTTTGTTCACTACCCTCATCCATTTATAGCTTAAGACTCTTAAGTGAATTCCGTAAACATTACTGCACTGTTATTTTTAAAAAAATAATATTTAGGTATTCTCTGCTCTCCCCCTCTGTTGTGGTTCCTCCCTGAAGCCTCGACTCCTCTTCTCTCTCCCTTTTATTCAGGCCTGTGCTGCAGTTAAGCCACCTGCAGCCATGGCTGCCATCTACTCAGGTATTCATCTGAAGCTGAAGAGTCCTCAGACCCCGTGGGAGGACAAGTTAAAGCTGGCACGTTTTGCTTGGGTCTCCACTCAGTGCCTGCTGCCCAACAAGGAACAGGTAACAGCTTTTTTGTTGCTGCACAATGTTTGCGTCTATACGATAGAAGTGTTTCTTGTTGCCTGTCTTAATGTTGTGGCATGGTTGTTGTATTGGAAATCTCTAGCAGGTGTTCTTTATTCACTGGGGAAAATGCCAACTGTAGTTTTTCTACATCATTTCATTTTATAAACAAAGCTGACACTTCGTAATCTATAAAGATTTGCTTAAAGTTTGTGCCTACTCTTGGAATGTATTCATTCTTGCTAATATAACAATTCATAAAAGTGCATTCACTCATTATTTATTTAACATCCTAAAAATAATTTTCTCACTGTAATTTCCGGGATACTTGAGAAAAGATTATCTTTTAAAAAACAGCAGATAAATGTCTCCCATTCATTTATCTGCGTGACTCTCTTTCAACTGTAGGTGCTGTTGGACTGGTGCACTCACGCTCTGACAGGCTGGTACAATCAGAAGGTGGAGTTTTCTCACAGTGTTTTGGAAGGGCTGTGGTGTTACCTTGATGATCTGCTGCACAGCAGGAAGCTCCACGCTCTTCTCAAGCAGGGAAAGACCATCAGCCTAAGGCTCAACATGGCACAGGTGTGCTGGCAGTGCTGAAATAAAAAGGCCCATGCAACTCTAGAGTGATTTTTGGGTTGCACCAGCACAAATTTTCATTTTTAGTTTTTGTGATTGTCTTCTGTTTAATATCTTATTGGACTAGTGCTTTAGCTGTAACACATTCATACTCTTTAAAGAGGGCGTGTTGATATGGATGTGCAAAAGCTTTACTGACAGATTTTTTTTTTCTGTTTGGCTTTAGCTGCTGCTTGAGCGTCTCCAGGACTGCGCGCATGTTGGCTCCAAATCGCCGGTGCGTGTGTCCACCATACTGAGTGTGTGTCAGGGCCTTCTGTCGTCTCCCGTGCTCTCATCTGTCTTCACCACCAAGTATGAGCTCATGGTCGATCTGCTTTCCAAGCTCTGCTCTCTGGCCTGCCGTGAGCTACAGCAGCCATTACTCACAGAACCCCTACTGGCTGAATCTGACACATGTCAAGACGAAGTGATGACTGAGTGTGTTCAGACGCGACCTGTCAGCGATTTGGTCGGTTCCCAAAGCGAGTCGATCACTGACGGACCTCCAAATCAGCCAGAATCAGATGCTGATATACCCATTTCCAAGCCAAAGGAAATACTACAGTCAGCTAATTTGTTTGATGTGTTGCTTCAGGTGTTGTCATGTTATTTGTCAGTTCAGCGACAGCAAGCCAATCCTAACAGAGTCTTTGCTATGGTAACCAACCAGCTGATCCAGACATTAGTACTACTCAGGCACCTTCTGACTTCTGGGGACTTTGCACCCTCTCACACACATCTGCATCTGCGTCAGCAGCTGTCCAGAGACATCCGCATCAAGATAGACTCCATTATTCATTTGGCTCTCTTCCCCCCTGAGCACCTGACCTCCTACAAGGACGAGCTCCTGCCATCTAAGGAGGATTCTGGGAAACGTGGTACCAGTGGGGCAAAGGGTCTCCTGAAACCAGTCAGTGCCATACTTTTCAAACTGAGCGCTCAGGGATACTGTGAGCCAGCCCTGCATTACACTGTGAAGTCAAACACATTGCCTCTGCTGCTTAAGTTCTTTCTGGAGAGCTACGGAAAAGGAAGAGGAGAAAGTGAGGAAACGCACGGGATGCTGTGTTTCTATTTCCTCACCAGGTTGGTCCCAGCCTTGGACATCGGCCCTCTTGGACACTCAGCGTCACCTGCCAAAGCAGACCAGCCAGTCTCTGTGTCCCCTGGACAGACTTGTCCCGCACCCCTCCCTTGTTCCCCAGAGAGCTGGAGCCTGGCTCTGCTGTCTGTGGAGTCCCTGCTGAGCCAGGCTCTGTCTGCGGACATTTACAATGTAGCAGCAGACAGAATCCGACATGGAGAGGTCCAGCTCAACTTTTACATATCTCTGGGACAAATTCTCTTCAACCAGGCTCAGCCAAGGTAAAACACATACACTCCTCCTGATGCTTTTTCAGTCTTTGTTAAAGGTAATACACGTGCAGAAGAGCTGAATTCAAGTTTTTTAGTTTATCTGTTTTCTTGTCTTTAAGCATCCCTGCGTGGTACCGCTGCTTAAAGGTGCTGTTGAATCTCAACCATCTGATTCTTGAACCAGACCTGGACCAGCTGTTATCTTCTGCCTGGGTTAATTCTGAGTGCATGGAATCACGAGTGCAACGGGCCAGACAGGTCTCACTTTAGTCCAAACTTACATTTTGTACTTAACTGGGGTCCTAGTTAACCAGGGACAGAATCAAAGAAAGGTGAAATGTTTACACTGTTAGTTTTAACTGAGAAAATTTGTTTGTTTCCCAACAGCTTGTAGTGTGCAGTCTCCTGCAGACGTACACTAAGCTCCGTCAGCTGCCTCGCCTCTTCTCCGAGCTCCTGTCCGTGATCTGTCAACCGGCCCTGGATCACCTCCGACCTCCTCTGCTGTCTGAGGGCATCTCCTCCTCGGTCAGGACTTGTCTTCTGGACACTCCCCCTTCCCAAGGCTTAGAGGTCTGCTCGTTAATGTTAGAGAGCATCAGGAGATATATACTGCCTGACCTGGTGAAGGAGGAAAGAGTGGCAGAAAAGATGGAGGTTGATGGGGAAGAAGATGAAAAAGAGATGAAGGTGGACCAAGAGAGAGAAGATGCATCTCTGAAGCTGCTCTCCCTCAGTCAGCTGCTCCATGTTGTTTTGTTTAGTCTCAAGACTCTAGACAACTCCTCTCCTCTTCCTGTAGTCAGACAGGGTCAGAGCCTGATGGAGGAGATGCAAAAGGTAGTCAAGGAGTTATTGCACCTGCTACATGAAAAGAAGGCTGAAAAAACAAATGAAGTTCAAAAGACCCCAAAGAAAGGCAAAAAGAATTTGAACCATAAAGAGTCAGAGAAGGTGGCCGAGCCTAAAACGGGAGCACTGTGGGAACAGAAGATCCAGGAGGCCACTCTCCTTCTCCGATACACTTGGGTGGAAGTCGACACACTCTTCTATATGCACTGCAGCAAATACAAAACTCTTGATTCAGGCCACACCGCAGCTGCGAGGGAGACTGAAGACCGTGCTCCAGTCCTAACTCATATAGAAAGTCTTTTATCTGGTGAGATGTTTCCAACACATCTAAAACCATTCTGCAGCCCGATGAGCTGCTTGCTGCTCAAACTTCTCACTTTGCAACAGATGAAGAAGGTATTTTTAGACTCTTCCTTGCTTTCCAAACCCAGCACTGCTGTGCTGCTGAACAGGGCAGCCCAGTTTATTTCAGCCAAATCAGAGTGCGAGGTGAGTCTAGATGGAGAGCAGGTGTGGGACGGACAGATAGGGAGCGTGAACGGCAACTCCTACCTCACAGCACACTGGTACCTCATCACGGCCAATTTGCCTTTGATTGCTCCCCACCTGAGTGGAGAAGATGTTGGCTGCATAGCAGACGCTCTTATCAGTTCTCTCCTAAGCAGACAGACAGATGGAATAAAAGACCGACTGCCCGGCTGTCTGACTGTCTCCCTCATATCTTCTCAGCTTCTTCAAAGTCCTATTCTTGCTGAGTTGCCTTCACTGTTCTCTGCCACAGTTTGTTCCCTTACACAAAGGATCATTGGTGTCCTGAAGGCAACACATGTTTCTAAGACTTGTCCAACGCTCCTGAAGTTCCAGGAGAAAGATTTTGGAGCAAACTCTTTGAAGAGAGATGCCAGTCTAACTCTGTCAACGCTTGTGGAAAAGGAGACTATAGTTGCAGATATACTGGGATCCTCGCAGACTGGAGAAGTGGCTGTGTTGCTGACTGACACGCAGAGCAAGGAACTGGTAAACGTACTCCAAATCTTAACACACCTAAACCCAGATGGAATGAACTCTGAGGATCTCTCTTCTATTTTCCTCCTGCTCCTGTTCACACTCACCTCCGCCTCCACTCTGTCAGACCAGACGGCCGCAGACCCTCTTGACCCTCCGGAATCTGGAGATGATGCTGTGCTCCTGGAGAAACTGCTCAGGATCCTGACTTGTCTCCTGGAGAGTAGAAAATTCCCAAGTGTTTTAAAGCTCATCCATGGTGGCACTCTGCTGCAGGCTGTCGTGTCTTCTCTCCTCTGGCACAGCAACAATGGAAGGTTTAAAGCCACACGCAGCTCTGATTGGCTTGATTTAATCAAAGCAGTGCAGGGCTTCATCGGATGCTCGGTCCAGTTGATTATAATACGAAACAGCAGCGTTCGACTCAACCTGGACCAGTTCGCCTCCTATCTTACGAGCAAGGAAATAGCAAGCAGGCAAACTGCGGCATCGGAAGCGGCTGTGTCAGATAAACCAGATCCAGGAGCATCCATTTTATCTGTTCATCTCCTGCTGGCATCGCTGACCTCTTTCTCCAAGGCAGTGTCCTCTAAACTTGGAAGGAGTAAACCAATGGATCAGACCTTGACCCAAATTCTCACAAGAATGACCGCTTCACTGGGACCAGCAGTTGAGTCCGTCCTGAAGCCTCAGACTGTCAGTCAGTCACTTCAGCCAGCCAGCATGCTGGGTCAGGCCTTTGTAGTAGAAGTAGTCACGGTCATGCTGCGCTGTGAACTGTCCTCTCTGTCAGTGGAGGAAGAGAGCAAGCAGAATGACACCAAGATTAGTCACATGACTCTCTATCGGGGCTTTTGCCAGCAGATCCTCAAAGAAATCAGTTCTTCCCACCGGCCAATGAACTTCCTGGTTTCCTCTCTCCATTTCCTGTCAGCTTTCTACAAAGCAGTGGAGAGGACAGGAGGAGAGAGGGAGGAGCAGCAGGGAGAGGAGAAGGAAGGAGACAAGG
>JAPZDX010000001.1:19286019-19297450 GCA_029783625.1 Naso annulatus | reverse complement strand
ATAGGCTGAAAAAAGTCCCCATAATGTTCTAATATTTTATTGATCTCCTTTAGAAAGTTCTTTTTTCTAATGCCTCTGAGGGTTTTACATCAAGGTTTCTTTACAACCAGCCCTCCACTCCATTTGTCTCTTTGAATGTTGGCGAATCCATCCAGACGGAATTAATTGATCGCGTCGTCCCTTTGTAGTCCTGCATCAGCATACATTTTGCCAGGATAGCTGGTGCTGTCTCTCCACTGATGCCACTCAAATTGAAACTTATGGAGCTGAATGTGAGACATAAATGAATATTCAACTATTCTGGTGCATAATTTGTGGCTTGATATGTTTGCCTCAGGCGGCCCCGCAGGCTGTATGTAGACACACAGTATCATGCTGCTATTAATTAAGTAAAATAGAGGAAAACATCTTGTTAACACTCAGAGGAAAATGGGGAAGCAGAGATAATCTGCAGCATGATGGTTCATCGCTGCCTGGTGTAACTAAATCTATTTATGGAATTTGAAACCAGTGGATGAACTTGGATTGAACTCGGATTAATCCACCTTGGGCTTTCTTTTTTTTTGCCATATTTTAAGCTCCTGTCTTTTCTTTTCATTTATCCTTTAGTTTCTTCGCCTTTTCCATAACTGCCCTCTTTTTTTGCCTCTCTAGGTTACACTGCGACCAGACGTTAAGCTGCACCTTACAGAGGGGATCTATCGGATACTGGACCTCTGTGTGGAGCAGGATATCAAGTTTCTGACAGCCGGACTGCAGATGGGAGTCAGAGAGGTGTTCAATGAGCTGTATGGCAGCTACACCCACTACCACAAAGCACAGAGGCAGGGAGAGGACAAGTACACTGTTTGACCTGCCACAACAAGCACCGTCAACCCTTGGTTGCATTTGCAGTGTGACTGCATTTGAATAAATTTTAAAGAAATGGAACACTTGTTTATATTTTATTTCCCCTTTTGAATGGGAAATCAGACATAAACTTTATGGTGTTATGTATTTGTCAGTTTGTGTTTTTTCCCCTCAGATACAGTTTTTATTTGAAATAAGATCCTGGACAATTCCAATTTTGCTTTAAATTCTGCACTGAAAGAAATTGCAATAATCAATATGAAGATACTTCGAGGAAAAAGGCGAGGAACACAGCTGCATGCCACCCCGTCTTTTTGAATATTTAATTAGACCTTGCTGAAAATCAAAGCAAGGCAGGCAAAAAGTGTCTCAAAATGGCCTTAGGTGTGTTTTAATGAAACCTGCAGGCTTTAAGAACACAATCACAGAGCAGAGAAACACAAAGCCATGTGGATCACGTTTGTTGCACCCTGTTGTGTAAAAATACAGCACATGACTTCACACCGGGAGTGATTCCTCGTCAGAATGACCTCTCACTGCAACCTGGACGAATGATGTGTAATAGGTTTATATTATAATTGAAAGAAACTACTTTCTGTGAAATTAGGACTATCAGTTAATTGGATTGTTGTAGAAAATAAGGTTTTTTGTGTCAATTATCTTTTGTATATAGAGGTTTTATACCAAAATGTAATGATTTAACAAGGAAGAATTGAAATACAAAGCTGTCTCCTCCTGTTTATTGCATCATTTTGTGCACAATTTCAGAGGGAGTGGGATTTTTTTTTTTAGATGCCAAAAAATATAAATGAATAATAAAATGATGCAGACGCTTACAGATTTAAATGGGTAACTTCAGGACACTGACGTAAAACTTGACATAAAAAAACTGACATAAAAAAGATGACTGAAGTCACTTTTGAACACATTGTTTTTAAGACGAGCTCCAACATTTCTGAGATTGTTTTGTACTTTAGTTCCCATTTTGGATTTAATGTATGTTCATTTGCAAAAAAAAAAAAAAAAAAAACCCTAACAAAAAACATTTGATATAAGAGCAGTTATAATGAGTGGAAAGCTCTTATTTATGATTGAAAATGTTTTTTAGAAAAACTTGCTGTACACTGTCCGTGTGCAATGTCCCCTGCACAAACAGTGTCTCCCACAGCAGATTGCTCTATTTAAGTGACAGCTGTTTCTATTTTACGACTAACAATTGACCGAGCAGTTGATACAAAGGCACTTTAGTGTCAGCTCAGCTTTTCATCAATCATTTAAACTAGCATTGTTTTAGAACATTAAGTTTTTATTTTAAAGCCAGGTTTAAGTCGAGCTCTTCAAGAATCCACAGAAATTTACATCACTACTGTGCTGTAATAATCTGGAGCTTTGATTCATTGAGATTACTGAAAGAAAAAGGAAGTCGACATTTATTTAATACGTTTATAAAGTGCTGGGATTTTTCATCCTCGGTACAGTTTGAGTTGATTCATTTACATAATAAAATCAAATTGAGGGACCTGATTGAAATTATTTTTCTCTAACCTAATTAAAGGTAACTGTCAGAAAAATACAGAGAAAATATTAAAATGAATTAAAAGCACTCTGCACATTCATAACTTTCTCATATCTCCATGATGAGGGGGTTGATCAATCTTCAGTCAAACTCCTTGTACAAGTGCTGTTTTAGCTCAAGGTTTATGTAGCCTGAATGCTTGGAAACTGAAAAATGTTAATTTACAAAACGAGTGTCAAAACAAAGTTTAAGAAAAGTGAAATTGGTTTAGGAAACCTTGGCCCTTCAAAGAGCCTTTTTGCCTCTGTCAAAGCTTGACAGTTCAAACAGAAAATGACTTGAATACATTTGCCGACTCTTCTACAGCAGCTCCTGAAAATATTGCACACATCTGTTGTGACACATCCGCCACCTGTTTGCTTCTCAAAACTCTGCAGGTCTGACGTGTGAAGACCGATCAGACATGTTTTTAGTTGAACTCTAACTCTCCTACTCTGCCAGTTTCAGCAGAAAATTGAAGCTTGTTTGAGGGTTTGTTACCAGGTTTTAGAAAACTTCTAAGAATTTGTTTTAGTCTCACAGCCACCATCTGCAGCAGTTGTTTGCGATGCTATGTGACATTTGTGAGTGTAAGTATGCTGCAGTAGACGAATATATAAACATCACTGCTCACTTAATAAAGACTAGTGGAGGTAACTTAGAAAATGCATTAGTACACTCTGCTCAGTATTCATTTAATGCTCTGAAGCTAAAACAAAGTATTCGTATTTCGTGCGTATAGAAAACACGTGACAAATTATTATGCTGGCTGAAACTCTTCATGCCTGTGTCTTTGTGCCTGTAGAGCCAGCTAACAGTACACTGACTTGTTGACTAGTGAGTGAAGCCCTTTAGTTTGTTTCTATTGAAAAATAAATAAATGCTCAGTTCTTTCTCTCTGATTCTAACAAACAGTCTGCAGTTGCACTGAGATATTTTGGCCTCATCACTTTACGTTCCACACACTTTTTCTTGACTGTAGCTCTTCCGGTTTGGCGAGTTTCACACAATCCTCCCTTGACTGCTAATGTTAAAAAAACATGTAGCGGGCGACTTTCTCATGGTCGCATCATCACAGGTGTAGTTGTAGACCATGTGATCAGTTTTCTTTTTACGGACCTGGGTGTACTTTGCAGTTTTCTTCTCTTTTAAAGAATAGGCTTGTACAAATGATTTGCAATCATAAACTGACAATGAACCCACACCTGTTAGATGTCTGTAACAAAAGAAGAATAAGGAGGAGTCTGCAGTCTGTTGGCAGCTTTACCTCCATCTGGAATCATCTTTTAAGTCATCATTACAAAACTAGCCTTAATTTGTTCTTACTAATAATTATCAAAAACTACTAGAAATCTAATGATAATATAAAAAAAGGTATGCAATTTTTGTAGTTACTCTGTACAAGTACTTCACAAGTTAGGATGGCCGACCAACTCACAGCTCACAGACTGACTGACTGCTTCTGCTCTCTATTTCTGGAGGAGGTCTTGAAAGCCAAACTCGCCCTCTTCGGAGGTAATCTGAGACCCTCTTAACAGTAATTCAGGACGTCCGAGGCAAAGGGCAGCAGATAAAAACCCCTTTTACCTCTGTGCTGCTAAATTTGCACATCTGTTTCTCTGTTGCTTGCTCCTCCATCTCTCTCCGCCTTCGGTTTGACTTCCATCCATCCATGCTCTAACACCACTGTAGGTAACATAAACACACTGAGTTTCTCTTCAGACCACCGTAGCGGGAGCAGCAATGAATAAATGTGTGTGTGTGTGTAATACTACTGGGACACTCTTTGCAGGCACCATACAAAGTGTGTATTGATAGCAATTTTTTTTTTAAGTTGGACTGTAGAGCATTTTGCTCTCAAGTCAAAATCATATTTTGTCATTAAATTGAAAAATGTCAGGGGCAGACTGAACCGTCCTGAACCTGAGCTGGAGCTTTTAGTTTAGCCAAATGTGATTCAGCTGAGATTTGTCTTCAGCTGATCTGAGCGGTGCAACTGTGTCAGGCTGACATGTTTCTAAATGCCTCACTCAACATTTCGTCTTTCCCTTGTCCCTTAAAATGATCAGATTTCATTGAAGCACATTCCTGAAAAGAAAAAAGCGGCATTACATTTTTTAAAAAATCATTCAGATTCTGAATATTAACCACGGGGTCCAATGCTGACACACATTTTTATTTATTTTTTTTAACCAAAGTCAGAACAGTTTGTTTATTTGACAAGAGACATTTTTGTTTCGGCACTGAGCTGAAGTGGATGGAATAATGTCTATCATGTCGAGGATCATTGATGATTTTGCAGCGTTTGAAGGATGAATGTGAGGTTGGTTACTCGTGTGCCACACAAGTGTCAAATAAATGTGATCAAACGACATCCACACCGTTCTGCCTAAGCATAATTTCACAAATAATGTCCAACAAAGTTTGTTACAAACTTTGCTTTTGATCTTTTCATATTTAGTTACTACTAGATGGAGATATATAGAAACACATTAAGTTTGAAATCACATGCAGTGTCTTTTTAAATGGGATCAACAATACCCTATTTGCCTCTTTATCATTTATTGTGTTCTCTTCCTCATAATTAGGGCAGACCTTCTCTTAAACTTTATTATAAGTGTCCATTAAGAGAAACATTACCGTTATCACAACTTTTTATCCCATCAATATCGGTCACTGAGGTCAGGGCCTGTCCCCCATCAATCTTATCCTCAAGTGATCTTTAGGCCTGAGTGATCAATCTATCTTTTCAAATAAAATCAATGAGATTATTTTTAAGAAAAATGAAAGAATAAGCCTTAAAGAGATTATTTTTCCTGGTGGACTTGTTCCAAATAAATTTAACTCTTTCAAAAATATATATATACTGGCCAACTGGCCTATTTGTTTATTGTAGGAGACATTAATTTAGGACAGAGGAGGGACGAGATGAAAGAGGGGAAGGAAAGGACTGAGTGTCAAAGGAAGGACATACTCAGAGTCAAGTAACGTTAATTAAGGAGAACGAAAGGGAAAAAAGTGAGGACGGATAAAACGGAGGTAATTAAGGGGGAACAGCAGGGAGGAGATAAATTAAGTTCGATGACACCAATAATCTTCAAATATAGGTTGCCTCTGTTTCAAAACCAGACAGAAAAATACAGCTTTTGTTTTTCTTCTATTTCACCCGGTTTAAGTGTCTCTGGCGCCCCCAGCGTTTCCTCAGAGCACCTGCAGCTCCACAGCAGACAGTGAAACCATGTAGCATGGTGATCACCGATCACAGATCCTCCCTCACAGCCCCAGCAGCCACAAAACTGAAATTTTACAACAACCATTCCCAGCAGGGACTGTCCCCACCCCCTTTACTCGGCTTTAGAACGGAACCGCACGGCTTGGCTCGACTCGCTGACAGCCCCGGCCCTCCTCCAGGGCTTCGTGAGCCGGTGTTTGATTGGATTAGAGTCGGCTAGCCTTTGCCCTCTCACCCCGCTGATGTTGGCTGGCTGCTTCCTGCTCCCACCGCTCCCCCTGACCGACTGACGAAGCTTGCCCGAAGCCGCAGGGCGAAGCGCCTCGCACGGACACAGCCGACCGGGACGAGCCGCTACAGAGAGACCAGACCGGAGCAGACCCACGAACCACACCGACAAGCGGACGGAAAAACGAGGCAGCCATGCGGAGGAAATCGAGGATATTGTTATGTTTTGCCGTGCTGTGGGTGCTGGGGATAGCCTACTACTTCTACTCGGGGACAGCGCTGAATCGAAAGGTAAGGAGGGCTTCCGTCCCTTCCCTGGCTTTTCGTGGCCGCACAGCCCGTCCTCGGCGTCCGTGTGGATGTTTTCTCCCCGGACAAAGCGAAGATGGAGCGGTGTGATTTTGGCGCTGCTGTGCCTCTTTTCGGGGGCTCTGTTTTGCGGCAGCACCGATGCTGTGAGGAATGTGATAAAGGGCCTGAGAGTATCAGTGGGCAGGCATTGATTTGGTGGAGATGAGTGTAGACAAGGGCTGCGGGGAAGCGGGGCTGGCCGGTCGGCGTGCACAGACCTCCCGCTGTGCCGGTGATTGCCTTCCCGTGGCAGGGGGAGTATAGCACGTCCACACCGGGCGGCATGTTAACCGCTGTAACACGGCGGCGCCGGTTCATGTGAGAGCAGAATAAAGGTGAAAGCATGCACGGTTGTTATTAATATTAGGCTGCTGGCCTGGCTCGCAGGGCCGGGGGGTGGGGGGCAGCCTATAGAGCACGTCAGCACAAGCTGCCGCCGCTACTCGGAGAAATGAGCAGAGATCAGGAAGTGTGCAGATTAACGCCGGGTTAAAGCACTGATATAACATGCTGCTGGGATGTGATTCTTTTTATTTATTTATTTATTTTATAAAGGCGGCTTTAAATATTAGTTCCCTTTTTCTACTGTGGGAACAACTCAGCTTAACTTGAGTGCTGCATGTCCACATTTTCTGCCTGCAAATGTCTCTGCTGTGTGAAAGCATTTTAATTTGATATACAATCTTAAATCGATACTGTCTACAGCACCCCTGCAACATAACCTCATTTCTCATGTGACATTTGATGGTTCTGACTTCTCAAATGTGAGACTTTGCTGTGCTTATGTTTATTAAATGATAGCAAACTGAATAATTTGTGGTTTTATACTGTTTGGTTGCACAAAACAAGACACATGAAGATGCCATCTTAGACTGAAGGAAACTGTGATGGGCATTTTTCACTATTTTCTCTTTTATAAGGCAAACGATAAGGCTTTTCTTCAAATGACCCAGTGGATTAATAATGAAAATGACTGTTAGCTGCAGCCCTGTAGTAACACCTCGCAGTATAACTCAGTATATTTCAAAAGCACCATAAAAGTACATCTTCCAAAATGACCAAAAAGTTTAATCAACACCTTTCTCACACTGTTCAGTCAATAATTGGTCATTAATGTAATGATTGTAGGGTTTTATCACACTATCAAGTGGTTTTATTTTGCTTTACCTTACTTTTTACATATGTCTCCTGTGTGCCATATAGTTTGTTTACAGCAAAGACCAGTACTATTAATACTAGTAGTACTAGTAGTAGTAGTAACACCATATAAGAATGACTTTCTGTTTGTGTGGAGACATGGATGCCATACATGATGTACCAGGCCTGTACATGCAATAGTATGTCATGCATGAGATGTAAGTTAAATATGCTCCAGATGTTGACATATGTGCAGAAAGATGTGTTGCCATTGTACACACATTTCTATCCTTTGTGTGTGTGTGTGTGTGTGAGAGAGAGAGAGAGAGAGGGAGAGAGAGTGAGCACAGTCACTTTGTAATGTCCTGGGAACATCCAGCTTTTGCTTACTGTGTGTTTGTGTGTGTGTGTGTGTGTGTGTGTGTGTGTGTGTGTGTCCGCATGTGTTAGTGTAGGCCAGTGTATCCTGCTGTGTGTATGTCTAAAGTGCTCTGCGTGGGTGGTTGTGTGCACTGAACAGCATTGCCCTCCTGGCTTTGGTTGTGTGTGTTTGCACTGTAGATTAGTTTGTGTAGGCGTGTGTGTGTGTGTGTGTGAATATCTTACATGTATTCCACCTGTCTTTTGTCATGTCCTATCTGTCTCTCTGTGTTTACTTTGCTCCCGTCAACAAGAGCTGCCCTTTTACTTTGCCATTTGGCTGATAGCTCTGCATAGGTGTGTGTGTCTTTGTGTCTGTTTGTATATTGGAGGTTGGTAAAGGGGTCAGAGTGACACTTACATTATAAGCAACTTTCTCTGGAGTTAGATGCAACCATAACATGGAGCCTGGCTGATTGACTGCTGCTGGCTGATGCCTTTGCACAAAGATTTAATCTGTTTAAACAACGGTGATGCTGCACAGGTATAGTGTTGTTCATCACCGTATCTGTGAATGAGTCGAGGCATTTAATAACTTCTCACTGCCGCTCCAATCACACTTCGGGGCTGTAGTGTAGTGAATTTTGCTGAAGTACTTAAGGCTCACAGAAAGGCTTTACATAAATCAGCTGAATTTTCTGGAATGAGGCCCATGAAACAAAATAGAAGCCAACTTAAAAGAAAAATACCTGTAAGTCATAGTTTCATCCCATAAATGCACAGGAAATCCAAAATTTTGACTTGTAGCTGGATGTGTTTGTGCTCTTACACCAAACAGTTATATTCATAACAGATTAATCTGCTGATCATTTTAAATAGTCTATGAATGTGAGTGATCAACGTGAGGCCTTTTCAAAGTTACTGGTTTTGTGTGATTGACTCCTCAAAAGATAAAAAAACCCAAAGATATTCAAACATCCTGTGATAAAACAGAGAAAAACTGCAATTCTTCATGTCTGAGAGGATGGAACTAAAGAATTAATGTGGTATTTATTAAGAAGTGTCTGAAATTAGTAGTGCATTATAAAAAAATATGTGAGGACTGCCCTTGCCAGTAACTCCTAATTATATTATTATATTATTAAAAGTTCCTTAGTGGCTCCCCAGTGTTTCTTTTCGTTTTAACTCTCATTAGGTGAATGGGAGAGGTTGTGAATTTAATTATGAAACAGTGTTGGAAGGTTTCCTCATATGGAAAAATGCTTCTGCACGGGAGATATGTTCACAGTGTGATTCACAAGTTTATTCATTCACTCATTAGTCAAACTTAAGGTTAATTGCGGCTCACAGGTGTATGGTGAACGTTTAGCAGCTGCAGAGAAAATGAAAACATCTTCTTCCAAGTGACAAAAATCAGAGGTTATTTATATGCGGCACGTATTGAAATTCAGCCAGTGCTCTCTCAGCCCCCTCTTACTGTTCATGGAGAGCGCCTGCATCCAACATTACACTTCACAAAGCTCCATGTTGTTGTGTCATCGCTGCTTGGAGGCACGGTGGTGAATTCAGAGTCCAGCAGCTCGGTGTCTGCCAGCCTGAGCGGGACTCAAACTATCACGGCAGCTAAATCAAATGCCCACTTCTGAATAATCTGAAGGATAGTTTTCTCTGCCTGAGGAATGATTTCAACTTACTTCTCCGGCTCTGTCACACACCCACAACACTGTGGCTGTTAAGATCAAAGACGCTCACCAAGCAGCATTTCTACTATTATCAGTTCAAAAGCAGCCTATTTGAGAAAGTGTCCCTCTTGTTAGAGTCTAATTGGTGATTTAAAGATGGCACAGTATCACACAGTCACGCAGTATCAGTGCCTCCGAGCTATCGCAGTTTCCTGCGCTGGAATGTCAGAAACGTTGCTATTTCTGATTAATTTCTTGCGAGCTTTTTTGTGGTCTGGTAATGCAGAAATTAATGAAATGTCAGCGTGTGTCTCCTGAGGTCATTAGCAAACACAAGTACAAAATGTTCCTCATATCAGTGACCATAAACTTGGAGCTCAGTCACTGTGAAAGTCTTTGTTTTGGTAGTGCGAACTGTAATACTAAGTGAGAAATGTCAACATTTCTCAGGTTTATTGGCGTAAATAACACACACATGCGGTGGAGACCAAGAGGAAGTGAGACTTGAGCTGAGACTTGAGCTCATCAACTGTGCAAACTCAGGTTTGCGGATCTGAAACCATAAAGTTACACTGTGACATTGTTACATTGTAAACGATTTTAAATGTAATTGCATGTCATTTACTTTGTGAACATCCACCACATAGGTTAGGAAACCCCCACACATTTTTCCCAAAATTGCTTTATCTATGAGATATTGTGTTTGTTTACATTTTGTCTATAGTCAGTAAACGTTACAGGAAGTACCTGAAAATGTGTGACAATGATAGTTAAAAAGAACAGCCGTGTAAAAATCCATCTTCACACTAACATTTGAGCTAGGAGGGCAGCGCTTGTGAGGAACTATTTTTACAGGCGCAGTAACTTTCGTCTCATTTCTATCTCGCCATATTCTGCCTCGTATCACTACGGCTCCACAGTTGTGCCGTTTAAATGAATCTTTTCCAAATTCATTCATGTATTCATCATATTCATAGTCAGACATGTGGTCGAGTTGTTGATTAGCTGAGCAGTTTCTTAATAATATCTCTCACTGTTGTTTGCGATTCCTTGTTAGACAGTCCAACTGGAGGCATTTTGGCCCATGGGATGCAGTAATGTTCCTTGTGTGGAAGGTGCTTGTTATTGAACCATGTGTATGCCAGTACCTGGAATGCAAATCATGGACTAATGCAGTGATTTTTGACCAAATAAACACAGATGTTCTCTTTAGAAGGGTGAATTACCTATACCGAGCAACTTTCACGTGTCCTGTAGTGTTTCTGTACCCTCTTTATCATGAATGGCAGTGAATGGGGTTTAGAAATGCAGTCTGAAATCTACTAAAGTAAACACATGGTCAAATTTAAACATTTGTAGAAGATAGGCCCAATCTCTGCTAATGGTGAGAAGTCAGAAATAGACCGGCATGATCCTTCAAGAGCAGAGATAAGTGGAAAATGTGGAACTGTATTATTTTGCTTAATCTTTGCTACAAAGGCCCATGGATTCTTTTTAAATCATATCATTCCTGTCATTTGGCCTTTAGCATCTTAATGCAGTTTTATGGTATACTTGGAAAAAAAAGTATTCTGCCATATGTTCTTTCTGGATTGAAAGTTTCCACCTTCCTTTTTCTTCCATACACGATTCTAGAATAACAGGAAACTTTGGGAGACACCCAGCAACTAGATTGAGTACAAACCCCGCAAGTGCAAGTGCATTGTTGTACACTGGAGGATAACGCTGCAAACATGAGCCTGCTGGCTCACCAGGATGCCCCATTAAAGTCTTCCTTGTTGGACGGACCTCAGAGGGCTTTTTCCTGCCAGCTCTTGAGAAGCCAACGTCCCACTGTTGAGTCTACTCTCCTGCTAATCAGCAGTGCGAGAGGAGTGCAAAGTGGCAGACGGAGAAGGGTGGCACCGAACCACAGGAAAAACCAACAAACAGACTTTATTAAGAAAGTTATCAGCTGTTTGAGTAAAGCTGCAGACAGACAGTAATTGGATTTTATCAAAGTGGTAAACAGTGTGAGTGTTTTTCTCCTCTACTTAG
>JAPZDX010000001.1:19204377-19217820 GCA_029783625.1 Naso annulatus | reverse complement strand
CATCGATATGCCAACCCCCTGACAAACTTTTATTCAGACAATTCCAGCATACACCAGACTTTAATATTACGACATGTTGCTCCAAGTGTTTTTTGTTGTTTGTAATTTCTTTCCATCTCTTTCTAGTATAAAGAAAAAATGAAGATCAGGAAGCTGACCTCTCCACCAGAGCCAGAGGAAATCCGATCCATGGTCCGTTACGCCAAAAATGTAATCGAGGAGTTCAGGAGAGCCAAACACTACAAGAATATCCTCTTCCTCTGGTCACAACTGTATTTCTAATTCACTCCCTTGTTTCCACATTCTCTGATCTAAAGTTGTTCCCTCTTTAAAGAACAACCCTCCTCCTCCTCACCTTTACTTCTTTTCCACATCGTTTGTGTCAACATTCCTTGACTCTCTGGCACCCCCTAGTGAGCTGCTGGAGATGTGTGAGCTTAGTCTGGAGAAGATGGGAGCTATATTTGCAGACACCAACGTCTACATGCTGCACATGATGTATCAGGCCATGGGTGTCTGTCTCTACATGCAGGATTGGGACGGAGCTATGAGCTACGGAGAGAAGATTATTCAGCCATACAGGTAAATTCCTCTGAAAGCCATCCGCTGGGAGGAAGTGATGCAGTAACAACAGATCCTTGTGAAATAAGTCAGTCAGTTGTACAGCAGCACTAATACAGAGGCAGATTATAAAGCCCTGTAGAAAAGTTGAGTGGGCCAGTAGTCAGTTAGTGAGAGTTTAATCTCACTTGTTCATCAAGTACGCAGAGGTTTGGAGAAATCTCTCAGTGTGAACTGTGGACTTTCTTTACACTTTGAACCATTGAAATCATTGCATTATATATTCATATTTGAACCACTGAACTTGTCTGCAGTAAAACAGGAAACTAAGCAGAGATGCATTTTCTGGAAGCAATCTGTTTTTTTGAATGTTTTCCTCACCCGAGTTTTTAAGTAATCTGTGTGGGCGTTGCTGACAGAGGACAAAGGCTTGTAGTAACACTGGTATTGGTCCTTTAAGTCTCTTTGATGATTTGTTGTACTTTAACTTAACAGCTCTAAGTAATGTTATTGATGTTTTATTCACTTCATACTAAGCAAAAAATTGTACCATACAAAAGACTTTATCTTAACACATTCTATTTATACTTACAATGCTAAACCTATTATTCATCTGCGGTTTACAACACATAACCACATCTATATCTTTTATCATTTACTTTAGCATGATATGTTCTACATTTTTACGTACAACTAAACCAATTGTACAATTAATCATAGATGACATTTTGTTTCGTCTCATTCCCTGCTCAGCTTGATGTATACATGATATTCTTTCTGCAGTGTCCACTACCCAGCCTACTCTTTAAATGTGGCCTCTATGTATCTGAAACTGGGACGACTTTATTTGGGGCTGGAGAAGAAGAAACAAGGAGTCAAAGCTTTGAAGAAGGTACATGTTCAGACTTCTGGGCAGCTGGTATATTGATAGGTGGCAAGGTGGAGGTAGAAAATAGTGTGGGCTTCGAAGAGTGCAAAGAACGAGGACGGAAAACTTTGCAGAAGAAGAGTAAGCTGTAAAAGAATAACTAAGAATAAAGAGCGACACCTTTGCTGCATATCATCCCCTCTCTCTATCTTCCCTGCCTTTTCTGTCCGTTTCCAGCTGTCACTGACATCATATATAACGTAACATAGCAGAAAATGCCAAAAAGGAACTGAAGAAAAATCCCTGTTTAAGCCTGGACCTACAGAATAACTTGATAGCCCTGATTTGCGTGTACAAACTTAACACTTCACACGTTTGCAGTGTGACTTTAAACTGTTTTACAATGCTGTCTTTGTCCTCTTTAGGCTCTTGCCATCATGGAGGTGGCTCATGGCAAAGATCATCATTATGTAGCGGAGGTCAAACGAGAAATCGAGGAGCAGAAATAAACGAGATGCAGCAGGAGGAGCAAAAAAGATTACAGAGAGGCAGTGGATGGAGGAACCTCCCTGAAAGCAACAAAGTCATATCATATCTGCATGCCACACATCTTATACCTCCTCCTTTTCCGTCACCCATTCTTGTTTTTCATGCCTCTCGTTTGGCATCTCTTGTGTCGTGTCGGCCGTCAACACGTTCTGGCTGAGGATGACCACGTTTTGTATGTGCAGCTACTTCAGTTGGAAACAGACAAATTAGGGTTAAAATGTTCCAGTGTTCCAGATTGATTTTTTTTTTTTTGATAATACTAACAGTTCAGACCTTTTAAAATGGTGTTTTCATTGTGCTCTCTGTGTCCATTCGGCATCCGTTCTGTAATTCCAAAAGGAGGTCACATCTGTGAAAAAAAAAGAAAAACTCTAATACTGCCTTTAAAGCTGCCTTTTGTAAGAATCAAAAGCTTTCATGTGACAGCGACATAAGCTTTATTTTCTGATGTTTTTCTTTCTTTGTGATTCTAAAATCATTCACTATGTTCTGTGGACCCATCCACAGTGTGTGTTCCACCGTTATTTATGTCCTCAGCAGCAGGTTTAGCTGCACAGCTTTGCTCTAGAGCGGTGTTTCAACGAGTTAGACTTCTGTACAAACTGGTAAGCAGTTTCTACAGACGGCATTATTACTTGTTCACAGCAGCAGCATTTTAATTCCATCAAATATTCAGCAAAAGAGTATCTGGCTTCATTGATTCTTGTTTAATCTGTGAAAAAAAAAAAAAAAAAGATAACTGACCATGCATCAGGTACTCTGTAGCAACTGAGAAGAGAATGCAAAGAACTATTCCTGATTAAATAACCACTGTTTTGATTGGCTTGTTTTATAGTATGTTTTGCTTGTTTTTAAAACAACCAGAAAAAAAAATGTTGCATGTTTTATTCTTCATGTTGTTTGTTTGTTGTTGGTTTTGTTTCTTGTTTTTTTTCATGAGACTTGTTGACCAAAGGGCCACGGTTTTAACTGACTAGGAACCAGCGTTATTCTCTATTCACAGTGTATCCTTAAACAGGCGTGCTGATCTGAGACAAGTTTGCCTCTTACAGCAGAAGGAGACATTGCAACCTTACCAACGACCTTGGATCAGAGCCCATTTGCTCTCAGGAAAAAAGGTGCAACGCTATAGCTTTTGTTGCCTTTTGTCAAGGGATACATTATTTACCTTTTTAGTTCTTTCTCAGAGGCATCATGAATCCAGATGGTCATTACCCAGGGAATGACATCACCTCAGCATCAGTGGGCAGAACATTAAGATACAGTGTAACTTGGTAGAATATACCTTTACACAGACATACAAGTTATATGGAGGGTGGAGATTTTTCTCTTTATACTTTTAATTTCATAGTCAGCAAATGAAAATGCATCTCCCTTTAATCTCTGCTTTAGTGCAAAATTAATTTTTGCAATCTAGTAAGCTTAATAGACTACAATATAAACAATTTACACAGTGTAACCAACATGGCAACTTTTTCTACTCTCAGCAGAAACTCATGAAATGTGTTCCTGTGGTAGGTTAAGATTAAGCTCGAAATATTGCCTGTGTGTAACATTATGGTTTTAAAAGATCTCTACCCCAAAACAAAGAGTGGGAGGAGAAACAATTACAGGTCGTAAAACTAGCTTTTCTGCTGCAGATTTTGACAAAACCGTTTTAAAGAAAAACCACCTTGAAGGCGAGTTGACTTGTCTGTTGTTGCTGTCTTGCAGCTTTAGAGCAAGCATGCAGTCTAAAAGAGGCTTCAAAAAGTTTTAGGTAATACAAAGATCGTCACCAGGCCTTATTTAAGGGTTCTTGTTGCACTAAAATTTTGTAGTTTTTGTGACAAAATGATGTCAAAATGGCAAACCTGTAAAGACGTTTTGTTTAATTTTTATCACTTTCTGTCAGTGGACAGTTGACCTGCATGCAATCCTCACACACTGATACTAGTCACAGATCATACTCCTTTGTTCTTTGAATTGCCTGTAGTGTCTCCCTGTTCTTTACTATGGATGCAATTTTATGCACCACATGAGTGTGGGTTACCGAGGGTTAGATATAGCCCGTTGTTACAAGTTTTCTGTGGTCATATTTGTAGCAACTTCTGCACAGATGACTCTTTTGTCACCTGCAAAAATGCATCTAGAAGGTGCCTTCCTTACAGCTTTGCATAGGTAATCCAAAAGCACCAATCAGCAGCTTTGTTACAAGTTTTTTTGTGTGTGTGTGTTTTTTTACAAAAAAACGACAATGAAATTAGGTTTTGTAGGCTGGTTTGCACAAGCCAAAAACATGTAAATCTTTTGTTTGCCAGATTTGAGGACTTCATTTAAATTCTGGCCAGACTCTAAGACCATGCATATGATTTCTTTCCTTTTTTCTGTGATGTCATGAAAGATTAAAACCAGTTGCCAAGGGTTAAAATCCGGGGGGGGGGATTAAAAAATTGTTGCTAATGCTGCATGTATAAAACCGGATAAAAGGCCACCCGGATGATGTTTTGTTCTGTTTCTGTAATAAAACTGTTTATCAGGCATGGATGTTATTTTATTGGAATGCAAAACTAAAATCTGAGCCTCTTGATTCTTTCTGTACCAAGTCAGTTGAACTCAATAAATAACAGTGTCACACTTGCTTTGCTTTATATTGTTTCATTATTACAGCAAAACACACTTCATTTACAACACCAACATATAGCACAACAAAGCAGCATCTGAGAGAGATCAAAATTACTGAGAGCAATTGTACATGAGAAACATTCTACAGTAATTTTGTTGTTGTTGTTGTTTCAGCAACACATTTATATTAATTCTCAGCAGGTCCCAAAAGGCGCCAGTGCCACCCAGATAGACAGTTTTAAGTTGCCTTCTGTATCATTCCAGACACAACGTCATCATGAATGGCTTGTCTTTAACAAAAAGATCCTAAAATATTTCGGTCCCAGTGTAAAATGCAGTCTCATAAATGATTCAAAAGTTGGCAGTCCTACCCTAAAGTTTGTTTAACTCTGATCATATCGAATAGTTTTGCAAAGAAATGTGCTCGTAACGATAGACATGAATGACAAGGGATATGTAACTGTGGGGGGCGGCCAAGTTAAACCACATGGTGGCACTATTAAGACGAGAATCGAAGTGAACCAATCGTGTGCGTTGCACGACTGACGTAACATGAAGTAGCCAATGGGCATGGAGTTGAGTGAATTGCAGTTTCCTGCTGTGGAATTTGAATTTTCTAACGAGAATAGAATACATTCAGTGTCTGTGTGTTAGGAAGCGTCGCGCCCAAAGTAAGTGCATTTACAGTATTTTGAATATTCTAGTGGCTGCTCAATTTAGGTAACGTTAACATTAGAACACTTGCCATTTTGCTAAGCATGTTCTCACTTCCAGCCGCTGACTGCTCAATTTTTTGCCTAAAATCTAAAATCCCGTTAAACCATATTCAAACCAGCTTGGTAACGGCAACGTTGACCGTTAGTGCCTCAGATATGTGCTTGACCTGCGTCGGTTAATTTAATACTATTAAAACTAACGTGATAAGAGTGGTTAACGTTGCGTTAACGTTAGCTACAATTAATTGTAACTTGTTGACTTAGTAAACAAAGTTAGGTTAATATTAGCTAACTTAGCGTTAACTTTCCAATACCTAACGTTAGCAAACGTTAACAGAAGGCTGAAGTACAACCAACGTTTAACGTTACTTTACTTTCACAACGTTAGTGTCTTTTTTAACGAATAAAATGTCATAAGTTGTAATGTTACTAGTAATGTTAACGTAAACATAGAAATTAGGTTGACGTTAACTTCAACGTTAGCATTAACTATTTAGCTAAAGCTAACCTCTGTTTAGTAATATTAATTCTAAGTGACGTTATAATTAGGTTTAAGATAACTACAGGTGATTTTATTAATTTACACATGTCCAAATGTTAACGTTACTTAAACTTAGGAGAAATTACCACCCTCACCGGTCATTTATTTTGCTCAGTAGCATTGTTTTGCTCCTTCAGCTAAGCTGTCTGTGTCGTCAGGTCAGAAACCATGAGCTGGGCGGTGGAGGAGTGGAAAGATGGACTTCCAGGGAAAGCCCTGCAGAAGATCCATGAGATGGAAGTCCAGCTGGACAAACTGAAGAAGGAAAGGACCCAGAAACAGTTTCAGCTGGACTCCCTAGAGGCTGCCCTGCAAAAACAGAAACAAAAGGTCAGAGTCCGGGACGAAGAGATGAATGGATTGAAAATTGAAAGTGGAAAGTATAGATAAATGGAACACATCTGAATCCTGTTCGGATATTACTTTTATATTGGCTTGACAGAAATGGACTTTGCACTGGAAATATAAAGAACACCAAAATAAATACATATATTCAAATAGAGAAATATGTCTCAGTATTGTCTTTAATATCTGTGTTTCTTATTCTCCAGGAGGACAGTGAGCGTAAGGAGAGCTCTGCTTTGAAAAGAGAGAACCAGTCTTTAGTAGAGTCGTGTGACTCTCTGGAGAAAGCCCGTCAGAAGCTCAGCCATGACCTCGGAGTCAAAGAGCAGCAGGTCAGTTTCTGATGTGAGACATAAATAAATATCTGCTGCGGTGTCTTGCTATTTGGTTTAAAATTAAGTAAGTTACCAATAGTTAATAGATATATGGAATCCAATCTACATGCACATTCCATTCGAATTGGGAGCAGGTGCTGGACCTAAGGTGAGAAATATCAGAAAAGCAAAGAATGGCTCACACACTGTGGGGCTCCAGTTCTCATTTATTTAATGAAACAAGTTACGTGATGTTTCGAGCAACAACTGAAGAGGTGTGTTGCTCTTTGGTGCATTAATTAAGCTGTAGTAGGAGCCCTGTAGTCTGTGAGCTATTCTTTGCTTTTTTGATGTTACCGATAAATAATAGCCATTACTCATATTTCACAGGTGTACTGGTAAACAAACAGCATTATTATAATCAAGCGTGTAGGAAGATAAAGTACTTCATCTGAATTGTTATATTGTTAATGTTACACAGTAATTAGAGAGCAGCTCAGCGCCTGATACGAAAGAGCTTCAGAGTTGACCAACAACTAGTCACCTGTAGGCAACCAGCCTCTATCATGGGCAAAAAAGGGAGAAAATAGAGTCCTAGTTTTATTCATCAGTTGATACACATTACATTTTAACTCTCTATGATCTTGACTAAATCCCTTTTCTAATTGTAGGTGAGCTACCTGGAGGGTCAGCTTAACTCCTGCAGGAAGACCATAGAGCGACTGGAGCAGGAGCTGAAAAAGTGGGTTCACTGTCTGTTCATGTCTCTTTTTTTCTTTTGTACAGTAGGTGGATTTACAAATGCAGCTCCTGTGACTTGGTGCTTTATCAAGTAACACATAACATTAACAGATGTAAATTATTTGACCTAATGGGAAGCAGTGAAATCCTGATCTTTGAATGGCTGCTGATGCTGCTTTTGCTGTCTTTCCATCTGCTCAGATATAAAAATGAACTGGATCGTTCTCAGCCTGCTGGGTCTTCATCATTGTCATCCTCCTCCTTGGAGCCTCAGCCCTACACCACTCCACAGAAAAGTTTCTCTACCCCAGCTCCTGTCGCGGCTTACAGACAGCAGGGTATTTTATTTCATTCTCACTGTCTGTGTCGTGCTGTTTGCATTTATAAATCTATGAATTAAAATTCTTATGTAAATCAAGACTCTTTATATAGAAATTACGTTAACCCTTTCCAGTCTTTTGCCAGTTTACCTCAACATGTTTTGTTGTTGTTGTTGTTGTTGTGTGATTTAGATAACAGATTAGAGGAGCTTCAGGAAAAATACAGCCAGGAGGTAGAGGAAAGAAAAAGGCTGGAGACTGAACTTAAAGTTCTGCAAGTCAAAGTGAGTGCATTATTTCTATTTATTATGAAGATTTATTTCTTTGCAGTCGTTTATTTAACATGTTGCTTCTCTTCTAGATGTTAAATCAGTCCTCAGCGAGTGTAAGCCACAAGGACATTGCTGCCCGCCAAACTGGATCTTCCATATTCCCATGGCAGCAGCAGGATCAGGTCCACAGCCGCCACTGTCAGGATGTAATGGAAACGCCTTTGAAAAGGCGGGGGACATCCCTGTGGGACGCCCACGAGGAGACGCCCATTAAGCCCAACCAGAGAATGAGCTCTGCCAGAGCAATACAGAGTCCCAGTGGATCCTCCCAACAGATGGAGCAGCTAAAGACCATCAACCAAGGTAGACCGTTAGAATTCATATATTGTTAAGTGTTTGGTATCTTTTCTTTGAATAATTAGAGAGCCTTTTGTTTTGTACCTCTGCTACCCTGGAAAAACATATTTGGCTGTTTTTGAGTCAGATGCGGCAATCATGTCCAGGAATCTTTTTTTTTTAACCGTTTTTTTTGTTTGTTTGTTTGTTTGTTTTCTTCATCAGAGTTGCGTGGCCGTGTGTCAGAGTTGGAGAGAAATCTGTCCACACAGGAGAAGGAAATTCGCAGCCAGGCCTCAAAACTGCAGGAACTCCAAATCCAACTGAACCAGGCTCGCAAAGAGCTGAATGAACGAGACAGAGACCTTACTAAGACCAGACATGAGCTGAGTCAGGCCACAGACAGACACCAGCAGGTTGAAGCAAAGGTAGGATTCCATTCCATGAGTAGTACATAGAGACTTAATTACAATTGGATGTATTGTTTTTGTTGTATTTTTGCTTGATTGCATTGTTTAGTCTAGGAAAGATGAGTAGAAACATCAGGAATCGTGAATAACTGACAAAAATTCTGCTTTCTTAGTGTTCATCAGTTGAGCAGAAGCTGAAACAAGTCACAGAGGAGATGAGCTGTCAGAGACACAACGCTGAGAGCTGCAGACGATCCCTGGAGCAGAAACTCAAGGACCAAGAGAGAAACAGTCAAAAGGTTTAACAAACTGCAGTCATGACTTCATTAGCCCTTTTATGTTTTATCAAATATTATAAAAGTTCCTTTCCAGATATTGATCAACACCTCTAAAAACTCATCACTGTACATCGGAATTACCTTATGAGAAGTTTCATTTGGGAAAAAAAAAAAAATCAAAAAAACTTACATGCTTTATATGACTTATTTGTAACTCTACAGTGTTTTGAATTTGAGTTAAAATGTTTTGTCCATGTTATATTTTGCGTAGGAGCTTGCCCAGCTGCAGAGTTCTCACCAGGCTTTGGAACAGCAGCTGAACCAGACCAGAACCAAACTAACACAAGAGATCCAACAGTCCAAAAAAGACTATAATGTACTGCAGGCTGACACAGAGAAGGTAACTTTGTAAAATCTCTGCTCTGCCCTTACTTCCTCTGATTTATTCTTTCCTCACATAACCTCTTTCGAGCAGCACAAAATTTTCTAGTTCTTTCTTTGTCATTATGTAAATAAGTTTTTGGCTTCCTTAATGATGCTGTTCCTGTCACTATACACAAACCCAGATTTATTTCAGTGATGGCTGTGAAAAGAGCAGAGTAATATATTTGGTTTAGATGAAGTGGAACACAGTTCACTATGCATTTATCTACACTACGGTAAAGTATTACCTGTTTCATTTTGCATACAAGTTATGCCACGTGGGAATGCCAGAAAAAGCTGCCTTTTGTCTTGTAGTTTACTTTTGATGAAATGTTTTGAGCTTCATTAATGAGTCAAACTGCTTGCATCAACCATTTGTCTGTGGAAGGGTTAAGGTGGTCCGTGCTCGGCATTGGTGTCACACTTCTCATACTTTGTGCCCCGTGTACTTTTCCTTTCTCACCTTGAATTTTCCTTTCTCTTGGTCCTTTCCAGATGAGCTTCCAGAAGACTCAGATGGAAAAGGAGGTGGAGGAGCAGAAGCAGAAACTGTTGAGGTCAGAGCAGAGCCTCCAGGCCAGCCAGACCAAAGAGCAGGACCTCCGCAAGAAAATGGAGGTGAGGTGCTTTTAACAGGATATCCAACTGTTATTGTGACGTAATGGAAAGTCTGCTGACGTGTGTGGCTTTTTTTAAATCTTTGTCCAGCTATTAAGGTGTTAAGAATAGCACCAAATATTATGTTTTACCCAAGATGTTAAGGTTCTTAATTTGTCTGTATCTCAACACAACCAACAGGTGTTTGCTATTCAACATTTTGTCTTTACTTTTTCCTCGCACTTTTTTTTTTCTTATGCCATCCCTGTTCTCGTCACATGTCTCTCTTCCTCCAGGAGCTGCAGAAAGAGAAGAACAGTTTGACTGTTCAGTTAGACCAGAGCAGCAGGCGTCTGAGTCAGCTGGAGGAAGAGAAGAAGAGTGCAGATCAGAGCCTCAAACGCACCCAGGGATTACTGGATGACCTCAAAGGTGAATTAGTAGGATAGATGACAATGGCAGAGGGTAACAGTTACTACTTTTGTGTGTGTGTGTGTGTGTGTGTTGTTTTTGTCTCAGTTTTGTTTGTCTTTCTTTTTTTGTTTAGTAAAATCAGAAGGGCAGGCAGAGGAGCTGAAGAGACTCCAGTCTAAACTGGAGCAGCAAACTCAGGCTTCAGCGCGGGACATGGAAAACATGAAGAAGACACTTTCAGATGCAGAGACCAAAAATGACAAGTAAATACAGTTTTACTGTTGAAAAAAATTAGGCGCAATCACTTTGTGAAAGTGTGTATTATGTCAATAACTTACTCTTCGATCATTGTCAATATTTTTTTAAAAAAATCCACAGATCTCAGAATGAGCTTCAGAAACAGAAACAAGAGACAGAGAAGCTCACCAACATGGTGGCAGTCCTGGAGAAGGAAAGCCTAGAGCTAAAATCTAATGTCACTGCGAGTCAGAAGGAGTGTAAGGAACTAAAACAGGAACACCAAGCTCTGCTGGAGTGGAAGAAGGAAAAGGAGACATTGATCAATGAAACTGAGGCTGTGCAAAAAGAACTCACTGACAAAATTTGCAACTTGGAGAACAGTCTTTCCTCGCTGAATGAAGCCACTGATGAACTCAAGGTAAGGTGCTGTGGTTCCCATTTAATTCATTCAAATAACTAATTAGGAAAGATTTCTCATATCTAAATTGATAAGTCTGCTTTCTGTTTTGTCACAAATACTGAAGGAATCTTTTTTTTTTTTTTTTTTTGATGTACACACCAAAAAGACCTGTAGCACAAAAAATGACAGTAATTGAAACTTCTGGAAATGTGTTCATAATGCCATGTAGGATTGGAAAAAGAAGTATAATAGAGTCCAAAATGCAAGTGACATCGGTAATCTTTAAATAGTTCAACAGTCACTCATCTCTAATGCATTTCTACTCACTACTGTAGAAGCAGCTCTCGAGTGTAGAGGGAGACAAGGCCCGTCTGTCTGCTCACATCGATTCCTTGAAAGGAGAACTGCTCAACAAGAGCACGGAGTTGGAGGAGAAGGAGCATCAGTACAAGGAGCTCCAGTCCAAGTTTTCCGAGGCTGGACAAAAACATACCAAAGACCTGGAGAATGTTGCTGTACAAGTGACTCAGCTTGAGGCACAGGTATTATGCGCATGTGTGTGTTTGTTTGATTATTTTTCCATTTGCATTTTCCAGTTAACGCTGTGGTCCAAAAGTGAAAGAGGTTTAATGGTCCCCATAAGCAAATATAATGAGCTTGTACCTGAAAAATTGTTCTTAAGTAAAATTTTACTGGAAATTTTCTCTAAAAATGGATTCTTGGTCAGGCTTTATTCGAATGTAAGACTTAAGCTATTGTAAATGTATTAAATACATTTATTTTTAGGTTAAAATAATTTTAGTTTTGTGTCATTATTTTTTTAAAAAAAAAGCAACCTTCTCTGTATCGTTGAATTGTCCCTTTATTCTGATTATGATCTTGCTTCAAGCACAGAATTCCCTGATAAACATTTTAAAACCAAACTGGACCTAAATGATACAATCAATAGCCAGTGATCAAACCTATTCCTAGATCAGCCTACTGATACTTCTTTTTTTATTTATTTATTTTTTTAAATCTGAACAGGTCAGACATCTGGAATTGCAGTTGCAAAAGGAGTCGGCTCGAGCAGAGCAGGCTGAGAGGACCAACACGGAGCTGCAGGACGAGCATCAGGCAGCCTGCGACCTGGCTCGCTCCAAAGACCAGCTGCTAGAGTTGGGCCAAGTGGAGATCAGGCAGCTTAGAGAGAGTCTGGCTAATGCCACAGCACAGCAGGAGGAGCAAAGTGCCAGGTGGGAGTTTTATTTGTTGTATATTTTTTATGACCTACCCAGAGGTTAATACAATAAGGGAAGCAACTAATAAAAAAGGTTCATGTTGAATTTTAGATAAGTAAAGGTCAACACAACAGGATCAGCAAACTTTTCTTTGTTAATTTTTCCTCCATAAATCACATTTATTCAGCTTGCTTTCGCTCCATATTTGTCGTCCATACCCCCTCAAATGGGGCCTGCCCTACAGAACTACTGGGTTAATTAAAGCCATGATGAGTACTCAGTGATGCCTCACTATAATATAAGTTGATTTAAACAGTGTCCCCAGTGTTTTCTCAGACAAACAGTAAGTGTAGCTTGTTTTAATATGCATTTTTTTTCTTTCTTTGCCTTCTAATCTCTACCAGGTTGGCAGAGGAGAAGGCAGCCCTGCTGAAGCAGTGTGAAGAAAGTGTTTCAGTGAAGGTTGAAGAGACTGAGCAGCTCAAGCTGCAGTTGGAGGAGGCTCAGCAGGAGCTGCTGCTCACTAAAAATCAGGTCTGTTTTAGTGCACTTCAACAAACTGATTATTTTTTTTACAGTTAGACTTTTTTTTTTTTTCCATATTCATTTTTATTGGATTTGATGCAACTTTGTGGACATTTTTAAGGCCATTGCTGTTGTAATGAGTTGCGCCATATTGTAAGATGCAAAATAAGCTCATGATCAAAATGTCTTAAGTATTATCCATTTAAGAATGTTGAGGGAGTGTACTGAGTCTTTCTAATTTAGTGGCGGAACAAATTTATTCTGCAGACTTATGACGTTAAACCTGTGCAGATTCATTATGTTAGCTATTATTCCTTGGACCAATAGAATCCATAGTTGAGTTATCTTTGCATTTTCCAGCTCGGTTCTGTGGATCAGCTTCTGAAAGTTCAGGAGCAAGTGGGAGCTGAGCTGCAGAAACAAATTAAGAGACTGGCAGACGATGAGGAGGACCACAAGAAGTTGATTGAAAAAAAGTCAGAAGAGCTCAAACAGTCAGAAGAGGAGCTGAGGGATCTGCAGAGCCACACAGTGGAGAAGGAGAAGCAGCTCAAAGATGCTGAAACACAGATTTTGTCTTTGGAGAAACAAAAGATTGAGCTGGAAACTGCAGCTCAAGAGGCAAAAAAAGAGGCTGAGGTAAAATATTGCGCATTTTAAGGAAGTGTATTATGTTTAGTAGTTAAGTTAGTCTGCATATTTTATTAATGTATATACAGTAGTCAGTATTTCCTACAAATACTAAAGTTAAATCTACTTATTATTATCT
>JAPZDX010000001.1:19134804-19149067 GCA_029783625.1 Naso annulatus | reverse complement strand
AGAGCATGCTAAAGTTATGCTTTCAGACAGTTTAATTTCACAGTAAAAATGACGACCCGTTACTCTTGGTTCCCCAAACTCTGTGCGACAAAGACATACAACAGAAGCCTACAGTCATAGAAAACGTCTGTATTAACATTCCCTTTTCACTAAACACCAAAAGTCAAAACAGAATAAGGCTCATTTACCCTCAGCATAATCAAACAACATCAAATCAGTACAGTCTCGGCAGTCAGAGAAAAGATTTAAAGGGATTTCTTAACCTTTACATTTTCAGTTTTCTCTTAACCTCATACTTGTTACACTGTAACATGAACGTGTTCCTCTGTTAAACGGGCTTTAAAAGCCGCTTAATTAATAGACAAATGAAATTGTGCACTCAAGGAATAAAATAATTCATCTGCATGTTGAGCTGCTCCTGTGAACCATCAAAAAGAAGAAAGTAACTCCAGCTGGGTTGTGGATGGAATGTTTGATTTGTACATAAAGAAAAATAATAGTGATTTTAGTCCTGAAAAGAGTCGAAAGGAAGCTGATGGTCATTTAGAGGCCATATTTCAGTCATTTAGAAAAAAAGGAACTTTAGAAAAGAGTGGCTTTTACATACGTGTGGGGGTAAAAAGCTACAGAAATCTGGCTTATCTTTCTAGAATTAAAATAAAGTCTAAAATATAGAGTATTCACGGTGAGTAACACCATAGCTTCAAGTCAAGCTAGTAATTTCATGTTGCTAACATCCTCTCTCTACAAGAGACTGTGTTCCATTGTATGCAGACAAATGGTGAGTGTGAGAGAACTGGCTACGAGTCATTTCTCTGAAGCCATTTTTATCAGCGGCAGTCCACACTGGTAATTTGGTCCTTAAAAAAGCCATAACCATACATAAGAAGGAAAGAACTAAAAAAGAAGATGAATAATTAACATTGAATAAAGTTTGAAAAAGTTTGTCAAAGTAACAAAGGTGTGAAAACAGGAAATGAGACCATGACGTGAAAAGAACATGGAGGTAGAGAGGAAATCTTTGACATCATGATCCAGCTACCAACAGTGGTCACTTGATTTTGTTTTGCATTACTGCACTGCAACTGACACACAGAGGAACAGCAATCTTACAACAAATCAACAACACCCAAAACACCCTTTTCACATATAATAGGAAGAACAGGAGGTGATCACCTCACTGGCTTTCTACTTTAAAATCTTTCTTCACCTTTGAGAATGAGATAGGAGAGGGAGAGGCGGGACAGAGCCTTCTAGATTTAATTAAAAAAAAAAAAAAAAAAGGTTTCAAATGTGAAAAATCTGCTGCAAGGCAGGCAAAGTCAAAGCCCCGTTAACTGGTTCAAACTGTAGATTTTAAGTACACCTCCTAAAAACATGCACCCGAGAAACAGACATTTCAGCTGTTTCAGTAATTACACAACTCTGTGTATGTTTGTTGCATAGTGAAGCCATAGCCATTTGTAAACCCTGAGGAAGTTTTACAAAGCAGCTTTGCAAAACTTACCCCCCCACCCCCAAAAAGCCACTACTACCACTACTTAGTGTGGCTCTATAAAAAAAAAAAAAAACCTGTCTTATGACTTTATCCAACCTCATCTCGCTTTATCTCATAATAACTGAAGGCCATCTTGTACAGCCTCAGAAACAGAGGACAGGAGTCAGATGATAGTGAGGGCGTTGAATCAAAGTAGAACAAAGTAGGGATGTTTGTCCTTCAAGTTTTAGTTTTGAAATCATATAAACCAGACTGCAAAAGATCTTTGCATATACATATGATTATATGGAAACAATTTTAAACAAGAGGGACTAAATTTGTCATGCTCCTATAGACACAAGGTACTAACTGAAAAAAGTCTCATTTACAGTTGGACTTTTTTCAGTTAAATACACTGTGATGTTTAAAATTTGTGGGTCAGCCTGATCAACTACCACTGAGCCCCATCATCTGACTCCTACGAATGATGACAATCAGTTTTCCTTATGGTCCACCTGGGCCGTGAGCTGCAAGAGAAGCAGCATTAGCCTGTTACATTTCACAATCAATACCTGTGTTTGTCTCAGCAGCTAATTTGCACCACACCTACATAAAGTTTCCAGAGTCACAGAGTTTGCAGCACTACACACAAATTGACCACAGTGATCTTCTCTAAATCTGCAGAACAAGGCCAGCGGCTGAAATGTTGTCGCCTCCGCCTGCAGTTTGGTAAACCTCAGTGCAAACCAGCACAGGAGCTACACATATCTCGTAGTCGTCCTCATCCCAGCAGCTGACAGGCCTGGTCTCCTGTAGAGGGATACGCTGGCTGCCCTCCTGCCGGCTTACAGAGAAGGAGTCGTCCATGATGAGCCTCGCCTTGCTGGGGTCAATGTCATTAGAGCCACAGACATGGCGGTTAGCTGTAAGGGAGGCCTTAGCGGTGGCTGACATGGTGTTTTTCCACTGGGAGCCCCGTGTCACAATCATGGCCTGAAACGCCAGAGTGTGGACGTGGAGTCGAGTCAGAGGCTTAACCTTAAAACTGTTTGTGTCGCTCTCTGCTCTGGCTTCCTTGTAACGCTGGTTCAGAATGCGATAGACCTCCCTCATCTGGTCGAGGACAGTAGCTACACGAGGGTTTGGATCTGACAACACTGTGATGTTGGAGCCTTTGAGTAGACTGAGCAGGTTGGGAAGCTCCTGTTCATTCATCCCTAAAGAGTCCGCCTGGGAAATCAGAAACAGGAGGATGATTTAACTCAGGACCTGAATTTAACTGAACCATGCAACTTGGAAAAAAAAATAAACCCATCCCTTCACACTGAGTGACATATTTTTTCATTGTTAAACATGGCAAGAGTAGTTTGTTCTGATCTTGTGTCTGAGGGATGTCATATCCAGATGTGCACGTCTGTGTTGAACAACTGTTTTTTTTCTTTAGGATGAGAGAAATAAACTACACTTGCTGCTCTGAACAATGAAGAAAACCAATGCAATATTATGCAACCAGGTGTGAAGAGCTACTATCAAAATAGGCCAGAAAGATATGCCACAACATTCACTTTTAAATAATTATTTTTCAGTAGTTATTGAACCTGCCGAAACATAGTATATTTCTACCAGCAAGCTTGTTTTCACACTTGTTTACTTCATGTTGATTTTTTTTAATGAATAAATTCAAGACACTTGCATAAAGACATTGAACTTACTCTATTAACATTTGCATACAGGAAGGGACGTACAGGATCAGTTGACCTTTCCAATGTAATCAGTAAATTTAAATAAGCAAATCTAGTTTCAAAATACCTTGCATTACTTGTTAGACTTGTTCCTCTTCACTAGACTACCTCATTCAATTGCTCTTAAAGGAACAACAGTTTATTTTTGTTTGTTTTTTTACTTGTCTCCTGCCATTCTAGGATGAATTAGTTCTAACACATGAATTAACGCGTTGATTCACTTAGTAATTCAAATATACATACATGGGGGATAACATAGTGAAGGAGGTCTTCCATTATACTCTCCTCTACAAAACTGGCCATCTCAAAGTGGACCCCGATCTGTGGAGACGAGGAGGAAAGGAGGTTGGCCAGGCGGGAGAGGAGAGCACTCCGCTCACCTGGAGTGAACAAAGGAATACATGGAAAGAGAAGAAAAGAGTTCAGGAAAAAAAGGTTGGGGCTTCTGTTTTGCATTTCCCCTTAGCAATGACTGTAACAAAACACAGCATCATTGTTGCCAAAACAAATACTGCTATCAGTTCAGATCCATTCTGCATATTAGGAAACCATGCTTATCTCACTCAATCACTCTTTACTCTTACCTGCATGAAACCCAAAGTTACCATATATCCGAGGCCTTGTTTGACCCTTGAGCTTAACGGAGAATAGACTGTTTTTTTCAATGTGAAGTAGAATTTTCAATAACAATTTTAGAATTTATGTACTGGTGTATTTTTGTGTCAAAGGTGAACTTATTTGATTTTCTAAAGCCAGCCTTTTTATTTGGCAAACTCACACAAGGTCGAGTAAATAAATAATCACGACTGGCGGATTTTTAGCCCAATACCGCTTCAGTTTTGCAACGCAAGTAGCAGGCAAAGAGGTTGTCACCAATATTCTCTTACCAGCCTGGAAAGGAAAGTTATCCATCATTTGCAGCCCACCCACCACCAGCAGGTCTGGTTCAAAGTCCACAAGTTTCTTGGCAAACTCCTCCATGGAGTCCAGATAGGGGTTATGGTCATCACTGTGGACGATATACCTACAGAGTACAAACCCAGGCAAGGCCAAACAGTCAGCTTCAAATACCGTATATACCATCATGCACACGATCTCAAGTGAGGGAATTACATCTGAGCTGAAAGACCACCACAGCAAAAAAAAGACACATTCTTCTATTCTAATAAGGAAACTTATTTCACATATCACTGCCTTATTGTTATGCATTTTCCTCTGCCAACTGTGATTTACTATTGGTCACCACGCTCTGTTTCGGACACCCTTCTGTGGAGCCTTAACTTTATCTTTATGTGAATACACGCAAAACAGTTAGCCTTATTGATCAACATCCATGAAATCCAACCCACTGTGTAAGGTGGAAATATGTGTCTTTGGCTTAAACACTCATATACTGATCATAGATTAACTTGCATTATTCCTAAACATTATTAAAATGTTGACCAGATGCTCATCTAACACATACCTGTTGGCTCTACGTGAGGTATACTGTCCCCAGGTAGCACCAGATGGATACTCCAGGATCAGATGAATGTCTGGCTCTTCTACTATGTTACCTGCCACTGGAAAGACATTGGTATGTCAGGTACAGGGGCATGGAAGTGAATGAGACAAGGCGGACAGTACTGATTAAGTGTGGAGAGAGCAAAGGAACTGGAACAAAAAGGACAAGAATAAGACACTGACAAAAAGGTAGAGGGGAATTCATGGACGGAGAAAAAGGTTGTGTGAAATAAGATGACTAGATGTTTAGATCCTTGAGGGTAGCAAGAATGTACCAGTGTGTGTTTGTGTGTATACCTGTAATGTGCTGGGACAGGACATCAGCAAAGTCAGGGCTGAAACTCCCCCCGAGCAAAACATCGCATCCCTCGGTTGCCATGCGACCAGCCATTACTGGGGCATTGCCGCCTACTGCCCATCTGTTCCCAGGTAAGTCACGGGATGCTTCAACCAGCTCCCTGAACAGCGTATCATTTAGCATGAAACGCCTGCAGATCAAAGACAAGCAAAAAATAACAATGTGAAACACTGCTAAAACTGTACAGCAAGAAGTTTAAGGGAAGAGACATCCTTTCCTCTAGACAACGCTTCTTGTCTGTCTCTTGTTGTAGTTCTTCTGTGCAATCTGTGAGGCATTTTGAACTGACATTGTGTATGAAATGTGCTGTATAAATAAATCTGCTTTGCCCTGCCTTAACCAATTCAATTCAATTCAAATGTTATTATAGACTCACACATGTGGTTTGACCTGGTCTGCACTTTGCTGGCACAGCCATCATCTCCTCCGTTCTTGACACATATCACTTTGCTCATTTTTTGGTCTAAGCACCACATAATTATAGTCTTAGACTTTGCTACATGAGTTCAGCCATTATCTGGGGGACATCCAGTATTTCCAATCTCAAACTCTACAATGAATAAGGCAAGAAAAAGGCAAGAGAAATAACTTTAAGAATGCTGAGCTTAGAAAAATCTACATTTTTTCATCTAATTGCAATTTTTAGACTAACTTCTTCACTCTTTTATATTCTCACAAACATTCCCTTGCAGTTTCTGTCCGTGATAAAGGACTGTTGCCTTTGGGTGTTAATTCCAGACAATGAACAAAGGCTTATAGGCGCCCCAGTCAGAACAGAAGCAGTCACAACTGAATGAGAAGAGAGGGGAGACAAGTTCACAGACAGGCACTGACTGACTGCAAGCTGTTTCTTAAAACTCATAGCTTTTACACGGGTTATTCTATTCTGTGTGAAAAGTGTGTGGTTGTATCTATTTGTATAAAACTGAAGCATAGCTGAAGCACTACTCATTCATGATTGAATAGTGACTTTGTGAAGGAGCATGTGAGGGAAAGAGGATGAGTCAGGGGGAACGCAGGAGCGTAATAATTAAAATGGTTTTAAATTTTGCTCTAGGTCTGTCTTATGCCTCACAATCTCTCTCACACACACAAAGTACTTTATAATTCTCCTCTATGAAAACACACACACACCTTGTATGTTCAAAGGAAACTCAGTTAACCAGTCGTAGCACAAAGAAAACTGAAGTATTCAAATATTTGTGAGGTCAGTAGTTCAATTTATATAATACTAAGAATTTGGGAAAAGTTTTCTGAATTATACTAAACACACAGCACTTACTCTGCAGCAGCTCCCGGTGCAAAGAAGTAGGCAAAGCTCTGAGCCAGTTGCACTTCATTTTCTAAGTAGTTATGATGTAGGGGCTGGTCCGTGGGAGGGAGGCCAATCTTATTAAGCAACGATACTCCGTCCACTATAAGGTCGATACAACCTCCAAAACCTGTGGATGAGGGAGAAGGGCAGGGAAAGAAGGACATAAAGAAATAAATAAGTAATAAAAGCAAATGCGTGACTTGGAGTCTGTGACCAACGAGAGGGAGAAGATAAGGAGATGGGCTGGACAGGGAGAAGAGTGTGTATCACACATTTTCTTTTAGACACAGCAGTCACACTGAACAGTACAACCAGAGCATAGATAAAGGCAATGCTAGTGTGCAGCTTTCGCAAATTTAGCAAAGAAGATACATGTAATGTGCTGCTGCACCATTTGTCTGCCAATGTGACTTCAAATGACCCGACATGTTGATGCAGTTTCAGCGGCTGGATCAAAGATAATTCACACATACTGTAGTTTTGACCTACTAACTTGTTCTGTCAAGTCTGAACAAAAGCCAACATGCTGTGACAAACAGTCTTCCTGTGGAACCAACATGTCAGCAGAGTCAAAAGGCAAATATTTGCTGATCATCTCACATTTGAATGAGTTTTGAATATCTGACTTGACAATAGCTTGACTTCAAGGTGCTTGATTTTGCAGTCGCTTTTTAGTGGTTTTATTAATACCTTTTTTTCCTGACATTTTGCTGTAAATTAAAGAAAAAAAAGACCTTTGCATATTTTTAATATGTCGTCAGCACCTCCACAGCTGTGTATTTATTGTGCTGCTGGTTGAAAGTGAACTGGGCATAATTTGTAACTGTCTTGTAAGGTTTAGCTGTACTTCACCATTTAAAGCACCTCATGGCAGTTCATTAGGACTTGAATGGGCTACCTGAGAGATTATGTGACTAGGCTGATACAGATGTCATATCTAAGTCTAAATAATTACAATGTCACAGGCTAGACTGTGTGGCTGAGCCTGTTGTCAAACTGCATAAAGGTTGGACAGATATGGAGATCATTACTGTTCTGTGTTTGTATCAAGGTTCAAAGGACAAGATTTTAGGATTAGATCATGACAGTCAAGACACAGGTCAAATCACAGAGGGTCTCTGCTTGGAACAAATTGTTCCAACTAGTCAGACAAACTGCTGATCCGGATAAAGAGCTGGTGACTGTGCAGATCATCCATGAGCTTCCCTCTTTCAGCTCCTTGTTATGCCCTCCATCATACTGCTCTCCAGTGTCCACAGTCCGGCTGCAGTATACAACACTAGCATAACGTTTGATCGCCTTGTTTCACATGTTCATTAGTTGCGCACAAAACCTCTGATACTTTGTACACTCTGAAAAAATGACTTGTTAACTTAACGTTAGCTAACTTTACTGACAGTTAGTTAACGTTACCTGAATCAAATTAACTTACTTAGCCACTACTCAAGCTGTTATACACAGTTTTCAGCAGCTTTACTTACGTTTGATTTGACGTTAATATTATCACATTAACCTTAACACGTAACGTAATTCATCAGTTTAAAAAAAAAAGACAAGAGAGGATGTGCACTCGGCCAATTCATAAAATAAATAAACAATAAACACTCGTTTTAAAAGACAAGGAAATACAACAAAATTCACAGGGATCGACAATAAGCCTGAGTTATATTTTTTTAATTGAGCACTGACGTTTTTTAACGTTATTTAACGTTAGCGATAACGGTACATCAGAGCAGCAGGAAGCTCTTTGGGTCACGTAAGTTAAAGCACCTTGCGAACTTCAATACCAGCGGACGTTAATGCGATTGTCATTCATTTCGGGCATTAGCAGTTAGTCAGTTATTAACCCCAAAAAACCTCCCAAGCCTCTAACATTAGGTAAGCATGTGTATAGTTAGCTAACGATAGCTAGCTGACACCCCCCTGCACTTACCAATAGCCACTTTCGGTCTGGCGACGTTGTTAATGCCGACTTTCCGCTCAGCCCGGAGCAGTGAGGACAACACGGTGTCCAGCCGTTCGTCCAGGACTGCATTCTGGGGGGACCGGAACCACAAGGCCAAAAGAACCACTAACAGGGACACGACAGGCCCATATTTCATCCACGAAACCCTGCCTCCCCCCTCCATCGTAGGCTGGTTAGCTAGCTACCGAGGCTCACTGTTAACGTTCGTAATGAGCAAACAGTTTTCGCTGCTGGACCAGTAAAGCACCGCGCGCTGGGTTGTGCGCTTGTTTTAGACGTCGGAGTGTCCCGGATGAGGCTGACTGGACGATCAGAAATGCGTTTTTGTGCGATCAATTCAAAACACCACCACCTTAATTTTGTTTCTGCTGTCATAAACAACCACATTCAAAATATTTTTTTGTCAAATAGCCCTCTTTTTTGTATTTGGTTTTTACTAAGAAACGCCATCCAGGTTGAATAAGTTAATTGGCGGACGCCTGCCGACAAAACTAACACCTTTTATTTTACTACGAGGGGGAAGTGTTTGTTTTGGGGACAGCAAGGCGGAAGTGACTAAGCTTAGAGAGACATTTAAAAGGAACTTTTAGAGCCCTAACCCTAACTTTTAAAACACATTTAGTTATGACCGTTTCTTCATTTTACTTTATCTCACAGTTTAAAAATAGCTTATCCTTAAAGTAGAAACAATGCTTCTAGCTCATTTTGCTCACACTAGCAAAAATTACATAAAATGGGTATTTTTCACAATACCTCATTTATTGTAAGTCAGAGTCCATGTTTTATTGCCCTGTTCGTAATAAAATTTTAGATGCAACAAAAACCCCGGTCAACATTTATTACCTCCCGATAAGAGTAACCTACTTTGATCCATTCAGCTTTCACATCTTGACCTACATTTTCTTAGTGAGTCAGCACCATCAGGCATAGGAGGCATCAAACAGGTCATGACATTTACAAAAACAGATTCAAAACACCAGTGTACATATCTAAGAATAACAACACAATATTGGGAAATGAAACATTGTTTAATGTAATTCAGAACATAACATTTATGTGCCAAATGTTTTGATCATTTTCGGCAGACAAAACATTCCATATGAAAAAAAAGTTCAATTTCGCATTTGATACTCCTAACTTTAAAAACATTCAACAGGCACCAATTACAATGTGTACATCCGAACATTGTGGAGTGTTACTTATTGGACTGAGAAATTATGTTGGAAAAAAAAATCAATATAAAAAGGTGATTTAAAACAAAACAACAATTCAAATCAAACTAAGCCTTTCTGCTGCATAATGGGCTGCATGTCTAAAGTAGTCCACAGTTTCGAGCAGTGCAGAAAAGCAAAGTGGAAACAGGAACAAGTTAGTGACAGTCTGCTTCAAATCACCTGAGATAAAATGAGATGCACATTAAAAACACTTTTTACTGTGATACCTTTTGATTGCTGAAAGAGTTGAGGATACAAGACATTCAGCAGCTCATTCACAAAAAAACACCTTAAATCCAACAGTGAGGATTTGTGCAAAGGCACATACTTGCTGTCATACACTCCATTTGCTAATTCACCTAAATGAAGTTAAGGTTGCTCTTGATTTTTTTTCTACTGGCAAAAGAAAACCCAAAGTTGTGTGCACGGTGATCGGTGGGCTTTAACTTGAAGCACTAAAAGCAGTCGGGCTGGTCAGAGTTCCAGAGCTGGCAAAGCCGGGTGTGCCGCCCTCTGGTGACTAGGTAAAAGACTATGCAATTTCAAACCTGCAGGAAGAAAACAGAGTCAGAAAGGCACAACCTCAACTCACATCCAATACTCTTAAAATTTTTTCTGTGGGAGCAAATAGGAGCAACTAAGGTGGTACCGAGTCAGCAGTCAATTAAGAATTTGGAGGCTTATGGACAAATAAACAAAAAAACAAAAACAAATCTATGGATTCCAGTCTGGTTTATGACATTACAATAGTCAAGTTGCAACAGAATGCCAGCATTGTACTGTACAAGGCTAAGCACCATGGAAACATTATATTAACATTACATTTCCATTGCATATTGATTTGTTTTCTTACCATAGATTTTATTTGGGAATTCCAGCCACAATTTCAGACTCAATGCCGCAGTGATTCTCTCCACGCAGGAATTTGAAGTAGCCTTAAGACCAGAAACACACCAAGCGACAGTTAACATTCATCTATTAAATGTGAGAACATATGGGATGTGCACTTGTTTCTCATCTCTACAATGACTGCTTAACCCCTCCCATTAGTGCTTAATCATTAATCATCATTTGATCATTGATTTCTTCATGTGGCAACATAAAAAAATTTGTCATTATTTTATTGTTGTATGTGGCACCAAGCATTACTCATCAATACGGTACTATTTAGTTTAAATAAATGATATAAATGCAGCACATCTTTTGAGCTTTTTTATAAGTTTTACATGCACTAGGTTTGAATAGTTAATAGGTAAACCTGTATGATTTAATAAGGTCTTATAAAACATCCCTATTTTTAAATCTCCTGAAGAGAGTTATTTTTTGTAATACTCCGGAAAAAAATGATAAACCATATAGCTGCAGTTTGCATTTGAGGCTGCAGTTGGTGTATTACACTGGAGTGTTTTTAATATTTCATTCAAGCATGATAAAAAGGAGTGCGGCTTACAATCGCGACTGATAATTGAAGGTCAGCTACTATTTGCTGTAGGAATGTTATTGTAGAGTATTAAAATGTGTGTCTCTGCTCACCGTTATCACCCCAGTCAGTGTTCCAGGAGTTAGCACAGAGCCAGTAGGGAACACCATCCTCCACCCCCCAGCCCAGGATCTTGATGGCGTGGCCGCCCACAGCAGATCCGGATACGTGCTGATACACACCTGAGACAAGACAAAAAACAAGAAAAAAGACAAGAACACAACAAAGAAGGAGGGTCAGCAACCGTTCCAAGTTCGGTTCACAAACCCACTGAGCAAAAACCACAGTCAGCATTGATCCTGTGCTCAGCAGATTGGGAGTGTGTAGAAGTATTCAGTATTGTTTGTGTTTATAATATATTTGTGTGTTGGTGGTGCATGTGTTCTTACCAGACTTATACATCACAAAGTCTTCATAGACAGTAAAGGCTCCCTCTACTGGGCCATTCTTGTATATCTCGTTCTGAATCTGCTTCTCATCTTCCTGCACACTGTAAGCCGTTTTACCTGCAACACACTTTGAGTTAGAATGCACGTGTGCACATGTGTGTGCATACACAGTTGTGTTCACCAGTTTGAGGTTAGGCTCACTTTAGGACAAACATTCTGTTTGTGTCAGCTGAGCTGAGTGAAGGAGCCAAACACAGAACTTTGGCCTACGTCACTGAGGTTTTTTTGTCCTGTGTGAAACCAAAAAACACTAACGTTGTCTTTTTATTTTTACTTTTTTTTGTCTTTTTCTTTTAAATCATTATTATTTTCAGTCTTCAGTCACATTTTGTCTTTGTTTCACCAAATAAAACTGTGTTGGGTTTAGGAAAAAGATCATGGCTTGGTTTAATAACAGTAAATGTTGACTTAGGGTTTCACACGGGACACAAACAGCTGCTTTTTGGCAGACAGCCCTGACGGTCAACATCTCCCATTTGCAGGCCAACTCAAAATCCAAAGAATCAACTCATACAAATCTCGCCAGAGTTTAACTAATCTACTTTTTCCATTATCCCGCTGACAAACAAACTGATCTGAAAACATAACTTCCTTGGTGTGCAAGCTAATGTGAGGAACATCTTTACTAGAGAATCACAGTGCAAGAAGGAAACACAATTCAAATGTTAGATTTGACACGGTCTCCGATGTGGAAAAGTACTGGTAACAATGCAAAGACAAAGAGCTAATATTAGCATGCTTAACACTCATTTCTCTCTTATTTATGGAGGTTCAAACTCTTCCTTTTTCCTCTCTCACCAAAGTGTTTGTCCTGTTTGTAGCTGGGTGTGTATCCAGGTTCACATTTGTACACGCACTGCGGTGTGTCTCCGCCCTCCCCAGTGCAGGGGGGTCTGCTGCCATTCACATGGTGCTCGCAGGGGGCAATGGTGTAGGGACGACAACCTGTAGACACCGACATAGTGTCAGGATTGCAGATACACACACGCACAAACAGGTAACACCACAGGAATGCAAAACTCACCAATGTGGGAGTCATAGAGGCCTCCAGTGACCAGACCCTCACTGGTCCAAAAGTCCCAGGCAGCTGAAGGGTAGCCACCATTACATCTACAAGGGGGGGGGGGCATGTTGTGAATTAACAAATGGAGCTATATTTTTTAGTTACATTATAAAGAAACTGTATTTTCACATAGATCAGTTAAGTCATGGCTGATACTGATACTCGCTCCACTTAATAAGCTCCGTTTTGGTGCAGATACTGATTCTGCATATTGGATCGGTGCATTCCTACACAATATCAGACTTAAATCTTCATAACAGATCAGTCACTGCTGACCCTGTATTTAGTTAATTCATTCTCTCCTCTTGTTAAATACCAAATAATTCAAATTTCAAACAGCATGCTTTGCTACTGAGCTACGGATTATGGCCCACATACGGTGGGTCAGTGCAATCATCAGCTAGGGACATGTGAAGAAGTGAAAACTTTTCCCACAGGGCTGCATCTCACCCCATGCCACAGCTGTCGCAGCAGGTCAACAGATCCTCTGCGGAGATCTCCAAGCTGACCTTGGCATTGCTGTGGATACACACACGGTCGGATATGGCCTCTGAAGCACCGAAGGCCTGTGGGCAGAAGAGTCAAGACATGTTACAGATTTGCAGATACAATTTAATGGGATTTGTCCTTGTGCTGACGGAAAGTCTTAAGATAAAGAGTGGTGTTTGCTGTTAGGAGCATGGGTGGATGTGAGATCCTTCAACAATTACCACAATAAAAATTTACTATCATAAGCAAAACTCCCTGGATAACCTGTCTTATGTGGTCACACTGTCTGAGGCATGAGTTTTTATCTCACCCAGCAGGATCCACAGGAGCCCTGGTCTCTGATCTCCTTCAGAGTGGGACAGTTGGGCCACTGCTCTCTGGCATCAAACTCATCAGGCAGCTCCACATCTCCAGCATACTGAACCCTGCAGAGTAAACAGTTATAAAGTCAAGTACTACTGCATGCTACTACATCAACATACAACTAAATGGAAGCAGACTTAGAGTACTTTTCCTTGTGTAGTAAACAGGTGGGGTACACAGTTTTGCTTCGTGACACTGAAAACAGCGTTCCTTATTCTATGAACACACAAATTTACAAGGCGCATGTATAATCAGTACAACCCAGCGAATCGTACTCTAAGCATGACAGCGACTCACATGATTGGCAGTTTAGGTCCCTTTAGAATCGTGCCACAGAGTTTCTGCACATAACTGTAGTCGACAGTATGGAAGTTGTGACCAGCCTGCAGGAGGAGGGAGAATTACTCCAGTTAAACTGCTTAAACACACTGACAGAAAAGTCTCAGGGAGAAAAAAACAAAAACAAAACAAAAGGAAATAAAACAAAAAAAACAAACTCACCTTCCAGGTAGTGTTGGCCTTGTTGATATAGTTGACCATGTCATTGGACAGTGGTTTGAGATGGGGTCTGGCCAGGTTCACAGCCACGTTGGCAGCCAATAACACCAAGGCTGCACGCCACATTTTGCCTAAACAACAATCAGAAGAGTTTTATCATTATTATTCACATCACAAATTATTTGAGCCAAGTTAACGTCATTGCCTTTGCTCTGATTGACACTGACTCTTCATTCGGTTCCAGTAAAACTTGTATTGGATTTTTCTTAATGCTCAGTGATGCAGGCCGAAGGAAACTAATGTCTCAAAAAAAAAAAAAAAAAAAAAAAAAGTTTTAAAAATTAAA
>JAPZDX010000001.1:19113122-19126435 GCA_029783625.1 Naso annulatus | reverse complement strand
TGGGGTGGGGTAGTTTGGTATTTGGTTTTAGTGTAGAGGACACAAATTTGAATTTTATTTAATTTTTCTAATCAACGAGTGAGCAATTGAAAATTCAAAACAAGCAGCAACCTCTGGGGATGGAAAACGAAGTCAACATTAATCACCAAAAACTGCAGTTCCTCGTTTGACCAGTTGAGGCTGCTCCAAAAGCAAATCAATTCCCATAGAGCCACATATTATGCCCAACTTTACAGAAGAAATAAACATGTTTTCAAACAGGTACAAAAAATGTTTTAGTCTCTACCGCTAATATGGGTGTCATTTTTTAAAAAATATTACTTACATGTTTAAATTATACGAGGCTTGAATTTATGCATAATTAGGGGTGCGGCCTTTTGAGTGACAGCAGCTGCTAGCAGTCTGTTCGGCGTCACAAAGTCGTTGGTAGCTATGTTTATCCACCCCACTCCACCCTCTCGTCCAAATATCGTCACTTCTGGCTCCTGCAGGGGCCATAATGCCACACTTGAGGCTTTAAAACGACACTCTTCAAACCACTGGTGACATCACAGTGGCTCCTTCCACTATTTATTATGCCATCTACGGTTTTAACCAGTTTGGGACGACAACAGATTGAGGAAATAACTCAGTCAGAAAAACACTGTGGGTAGTGAGCTCCCAGCACAGGCACTCGTCTTAACTGTACTCACAACTGCTGCAACATTACAATGTTACATTTCATTCATGCACTTTTATTCTGTCCTCAAATTAAAAGAATAGTAATATGTGATTGTCAGAGGGGTATTTAAAAGTTACTCCTCTATATAGAGACAAGCACACATACTTTATACCCTACAGAAATCTGCTTGTTTGTAGTACTATTTGTTTTCTCCTTCAGTAAAATTGCCAATTTCATTTTGTCCCTTGTTTGTGCTCGTCTAAAAGATTAAAATAATATTTTTAATAATTTTCAAATGTCCAAAAGGTTTGAGCATCGATCAGGAACTGGTCTTCATTTTGAAGCCTTTGATTTTTTATGTATGAATTTAGAAATCTAATACATTTCTGCAGGTCAATAACATAAGTCATAGCAAATATATATTAATTATATATTTTGATATCAAATACCCGATCACTTACCTCCTTCACTAAACTTCTTAGAGATTATCCTTTAAAATTCTATATTGCTTGATTTCCCTTTGATTAATTCATGTTCTTATCACAATGTAGTCTACAGAATTTAATGCTACAGGCACTCTGCTGACAAATAAACTTCAGCTGTACTGTTTCTGCTTTTAAGTGTTGCCTGACTGATGTGACTGCAGTTACAAATAGCAAAGGAAAGTACAGCATGGAATTATTAAAATGTTCTTCCCTCTAACCATTGCACCTCGTCATTCGCTTAGCCAGTAGTTAAATGAAAATAAAGAGACTGGTCAATTAACATATTTGAATATTTTACAGATTATAAACAGGAATTCTGTCTTTAAATGTGTCAGTAATGCCTGTAAACACCAACTATGTTCTGAACTGTACACACTGTGAAGAGCTGAGTCACTGGACAAATGAGTTTCTTTCTGAAAACTGGACGGGATGTTTAACGTCATCTAAAACGTTTGCTAGCATAATAACATCACTGCATTGATGGTGTTCTTGAATTAGCATTAATGTGAATTGTTAAAAAATTTAACAACAAATAATTGGTTGCATTAAGTCAGACAAATTTATAAAAAAAAAGGGACTGGCATTGGGGAGTGCCGTTACAGGAGATTTTGCTCAGTATCCTGATGTACAGCATGTCTGGTTGTTGTAAACTGGTTTAATTACCTGATTCATTTTGAAAACATCTCCTTCATTTAGCTCCAATTGCTATTTATTGAGAAAATGTGTAAAATAAGGGGAAACATTTCACCACATTTCTGCTAACTTCTGCTCACTTAACACTGCTTTAGCTCTCTTTGGCTGTAGCTAGAAGCTGTTGTCTTGTTACCTCAGTTAGCCGCGCAGCTGGTGGCCGTATTAGCTAACTAATTTGCCCAGACTGACGACTAAAATCCCTGCAGGACTGTTGGTGTTTACACCATGGTGTGAACTGCAGCATCGAAACTGCTCCACACTTTATAAAGGACATGGAAATAGAGAGGGAAAGCCCCCTGTGCCTGTTGCTGTAGTTTCCAAGATTACACATATAAAGCACAGCTCTTCTGTTATTTTCTCCATTGCCTCTTCACTAGTGCCATTTATTACTTTTTATGAGACAAATTTTAAGTTAGAAACAGCTATGTTAGCGAGAGTAGGTTAAAAAAATGCTGCTTAATCATGAGGAAGGTTTGTATATCTGTGGAGAGGGATTTTCCTTGGCGCAGGTTTAGCATGTACCCGCCTGCTGGCTGCCAGCTGTTGTCTTCGCTGTGTGAAGTAGTTCAGCTTTTGGGCTGAAACACGGAGAAAGGAGGAGACACAACAATCAGCGTGAGTCACAGCTTGTTGTTTGAAGTCAGTCTGGTGCAGAAGGACCTTCAGCTAACACGGCCAGACTGGGACTCAACACAGGCTGAGCGACTGACTGAGGCCAGTTTGACAATAAAGGATTATAGCACTGAAGTGATTTACAGCAGCTCAGACCAGGACTCATACATAGACGTCTTTGACATAACGTCAGCATTCATTTGATAATGTTAGTTCTTTTTAAAAACAATATTTTAGGCATAACTTCATTGCAGATTTTTACACATTTCCCCTTTACATAACTTTACCTTGATTAATTTGATTGTTTATGCTTTATCATTTAATACACAATTCTAATTCTTTCAATCATAAGTTTGCTCTTAAATACTTAACTGTATTTTGTTTTCTGTGATTAGTTTCTAATGATTAAAATTATGAAGTGTAAGGTTTATTTAAATGAATGAAAATGCTGACCCACATTCATTAGCACCTGTGAATGTTTCTGTGTTTTCTTTTGCTAAGTATTCCTGATCTAACCTTCTGTAAATACTGAGCCACAGATTATAGTGAATTCCTTTTATAAAAAGGTTTTGAAGAACTACAAAAAAAAATTAACAACACCCCACCACTTAACTATGACATTCTCCTTTCTGCAAGCACCTCAGCTGACCAGGACTTGCTAGTGCAGCAACAAGGACCTGACCCCTTAGCAGCTTCCCAGACGTAAACACTTGTTAAATGTGTCAAGTGGAACGTACAGCGATGCAGAGGTACCAATATGAAGAATTGCAGCAGTTGGCCAATGTTTTACCACTGTACTACCAATGCATTCCCATTTTTGCGATTTTAACAGATGTATCTGCATATCCACAAAAAAACATAAATAATTTATACACTGATTCAAATGAACTGAGCTGAAAATGCTCCTGGACTCCCCACCCAGCCTTCCTCAAGTTAGTTAATGCATGAATTCATGTATAATCTTAACTGCTAAATTGAAAAACAGATCCCTGCCCACCCGTCCCCATTAACCCCGTCCTCCTTACACCGCCCTCTCGTTAACGTCCACAAACTGGACCATTTGTTTACGAGCGTGGGAGATCACTGGAGTGAGTGGAACGACCTGAGAGCCCGGTGTGGTAGCACCAGGAGTCAAAGCACCGGGTGTTGATGCTGCAGGTGTTGAAGCACCAGGTGTTGAAGCACCAGGAGTAGAAGCAGCAGGCGTTGATGTACCAGGGGTTCCACCTGGTGTTGTACCAGGCGTAGCAGGGATGACAACAACAGGGGCCAGGCCTGGACTTTCAGCTCCTGCTCGAGGCTCCAGTCGTGGGGTAGATGTGACAAAACGAGCCTCCCTGATCCGGTAGGGACTCCTGTAAGTGGAGATGGGTGACAACTCGGAGCCCCACCCGAGATAGCTCCCACTGGAGGGAGACTGTGCATCCGCGCTGAAGTACAGAGTGGTGCTGGACTCTCCAGGTACAGCTGCTTTTTTCTCTGGGGAACCAATCAGGAGAGGAGAACGTCGCTCAGGTGACCAGCCGGGAGTCTTGATGTCCAGGGAACCAACAGAGGACGAGGCTTCAGTTAGGGTTCCGGCGTTGCTGTCGATGTGGCGAAGGCTTCCTGCTTGCCGTGGAGATGAAAGCGTCGGTGAGCCGAAAGCAGCACTCTGAAATTCCTCATCACCTGTGAAAATGAAAGCCCACTGAATTTCTGCTACAGGGAATTTCATATTGAAGGTATGACGACTCGGGAACTTCTAATGATTTTTGCTATGATCAAAAATAAAAAGGTCAGGAGGATAAATACATTTGTTTGAATGCTTTTGAGAAATCCAACATCAGTTTACTTTGGCTAAACTTAAATAAACATCAAAGTCTTGACATTTTATAGTTTGGATTTAAACATAAGGTAAAGTAGCAATGGTACGTTCTATGCGTGTATGCACTTATACTCAGTTTCCACACTAACTCTGCAGTTGAATTCCTCCATTTAACTAAACTTAAATCAGTTTGTATGTTACTGTAATAATGGACCACATGACAGCAAGTATATGAAAGCAATTGCTTACAATAATGAACCCACAGAAACTAATCACCTGACTGTGTACTTCCCTTAAACTCTACAAACTTTACAGTTCTGTCAGCTTATTGTTGAACTGCTGCTAACTTTACAGTTTTAGTTCACTTTTACTGCTCTCAGTGCTGTTTTCAGCTCCAGCAGACAGCTTTGAGAGACTAGCTGGTGAACACAGTGGATCACTTGACAGCTAAAGAGCCAGAGATTTCCCTAATGAGGGGAAAACAAAAACAGAGCCAAAAGAGAGTAATTATTAAAGAGGCTAATTTTCAAGTGGATAGAAACAGAACTCTGGATGAATGATGATGTAATGCTTTGTAATTCTGAGATGTGTAGACAAGCAACTGTTTCAAAATCATGCCACGGCAACTTTATATTTATGTCACTGTAATATTGTGTTCACAGGTTGTTTCTGCTGCTCCCATGAGGCAAAACGATGTTATTTCAGGTTTAAAGTGAAAACAGTACCATAGATACCAGACTAGACCTGAGAAACACAGACTGTTGTGCTGTCTGGGCATTCAAAACAGGCCATGTCAAAGCTGCATAATAAAACCCCTCCACCCACCCTCTTTTCTGCTCTCCTACAGCACCAGCAGTGTGCAACACTAGTGTAAGCTTAGCAAGTCTGCTGACCAACAACCAGCACCCACAACAACACAGAGTTCAACACAAAGTCCAGAGTCAAAGCTAACATAACTGCAAAGCTCATGCATTTTACCACAGGCTACAATCCTGTTTATCCAACCTTTGTCCTCTGATGGTGCGGTGCTGGACTCTTCTTCTGCAGTCTCTTCAAGAATCACCTCCTGGACCGGGATGATCTCTGGAAACTTCCTGATATCTTGGATTGTTGCGGGAGGTGCTTTTCTCACTGGTCTGGCCACAACGGTAGATGGAGCTGGCTTCGGTGGCTGGACCACCTCTCTCACCTGGGGACCATACAGACAGCTGAGCTAACTCAAGTCAATGTATTCTATTCAGATATGCGTTTTTCGTGGCCAGCCAGACAGCCATCAGACATTTGTCCCAACAAATCTCTCTTCACATAAGTACATTTTACTGTAAGAATCTTAAGCCACTGTGTATAGTTTGTGATTTGTAATTGCAACTTTTTAAAAATCACACTGAAGACAGATTTGTCTGTTGAAAAATGTGCCATTCCTGGTGAAAAAATGGTTAATCTTATTTGTCAAAAAAAGTTTTAGGTACCAATTTACTGTATTCTTTGCTTGAATCACAGGTTAAGTTAGAGATAAATTAAACAAAGATCTTGCCTCTGGAGCCTGGGTCACCTGTGGTGAAGCTGGTTGAGGAGCCGGTGGTGAGACCTGCGGAACTGGTGGTTGAGCAGGTGGAATCTGAAAACCCACAGCAGAAACAGGAAAAAGAAAAAACATCACACTTATGCCACATCCTGGAGAGCTACCTGAGGACCAGTTTAGTGAGTAGACATTCAACTAATTCATACTAATTAAAAATTTCAAGTCATCTCACCACTAACAGCTCTTTCAGTAAGCAGGACATTCAACGACAGGAACACACAAACCTGTGGGACATGAAAGTCATCGGGGGAGTGAACTTCCTCAGACAGACCCATCAGTCCTGCCAGCCCCCCCTCGCCATACGCCTACCAGATCCTGGAAACATCTCCCGTCTTCAAGGCCAAGCGAATCAACAGCCAGTGGTGATGTTTCCAGCCCTCCCATTGGATAGGGAGATCCATGAGGGTCCCACCTCCTGATAGATTACAGTAACAACCACAGTCATGATAGATAGATAGATAGATAGATAGATAGATAGATAGATAGAATGATAGATTAATTGATTGATTTAACAGACCAGACAGGGTTGCATGCCGATGGAAATTGGGCGAGACTTTCTCCTCCAATGAGAGGGTAGATCCACGCTCCATGCAAGCTCCACCTATCCCTCTGTGGCGAATACTTTGGAAAATCTCAAAGGACTTAGGGTGGAGGAAACGGTAGTACAGCACCAACGCAATCACCCCTACAGAGAGAGGAATCAGTAAATAGAAGGGATACACAAAGAATTTAAATTCTGTGCAAATGTTTCTAAACCTTTAAATAAAAAAGGAAAAAGTGCAGTGCTAATTAGCAGTGGCTTGTTGACTGAACTACACTGTGAACATGGTAAATTGTTACTGTTCGCACATCGGCATTGAGAAGATGTTAGCATGCCCACATTAGCATTGAGCTCTAAGAAGTGCTCTGCAGAGCCTCATAAAGCTGCTAGCATGGTTGTGGGTCTCACCAATGAGAAAGCTACAGAAGACTGCAGCCGGGATTCCCACAGTATCCCAGGACACCATGGTAAACAACCAGGAGGAAGCCATGAGAAGAAAAGCATTCTCTATAAACATGACCTGAAGGCAAACAAACAGAAACAGGGGAAGATGGTTACCTTTTCCCATATTTTTACTATTAAACTGTTTATCCAGCTTACGGTGCATCTAATTGTTGTTTAGCTTTTGTCTTAAAGATCACATTGATTCAAGATCTTAGTTCTGTCATTTGGTGGTTGGACACTTTTATAGAAGTATATAAAACTCACATGTAACTTTTTTAGCATGGGGTGAGACACATAGTTTTGAACTGATCAAAACACAAACACACACACATACCAGGTAGAAGCCAGCCATGCGGCATCTGGATTGACCGTACTTCACATTGAGGAAAAGGAAGATGTGAATGGCTCCAAGAACGAGGTTGAAGATTCTCCATCGAGTAGTTGAACGTATGATGTCAGTCTGCTGAGACACCATCCAGAAGGTTGCACCCAGCCAGTGCACACCTGACACACACACACGCAAAACCAGTTTAATATTCAACCACTGTGACTGTGACAGGGTCTCCTCACTAAAACTAACATAACAGTATTGTACTAATCCAAACACCGCGTCACTTTGTCAGATTCGACAAATATGAGCTTTAATATGAAGCCTTCAAACGCACCAATGACCCCCAGGATCCACTGTTTGAAGATCCGTGTGAAGAGCATCAGAACAGCAAATCGAGATCCCAACATACTGACCTGCAGATAGGAAAAAACAGACCTGTCTAACAATGTATCAAACACAGAAAACAAACATGCTGCTCATTATATTGAGTGTGCATGTTGTATGTACAATATATACTAAAAACTACTGGACTGTGTAAGTATGCCCACCCTCCACAGGAGTCGACAGAGAATGGCAGCAGGGGTCATTTGTAGGTGTCCTGGTCTGACGAGTGAACATGCTCTTGCATATAGGACCAAGGCCCAGGCGAGGGACAGCAAACACACTGCGAAACATACCGATGCTGGAAGAGAGTAGGAGCAGAACGGAGGCAGAGGGGAAAAGAAATGTGACCGTTTTAATACACTGAATTGCAACACGCATGCAAGTCTGCTGCAGGTGCATATTGGAAATATATGGTAGAAAAACCATATACAATTTAAAATGCAATGATTGTGTTTTTTGGCCACTTGGGGGCAGGAGAACAAGCTAAAAACAAAACATCTTACATATAATCGATGCATGAAGATCTTATGGCAAGCATGCGTGAGCTGGTGATGATTCTCTGGAGCTTTGGCACTTTGAGCGCCACCATTAACATTAAGCAGTTATCTGATCCTCATTATTTGAGTGACACTGTGTGTTTACATTTAATTTGCCTAAGCAGAAAGCAAAACTTACATTTGATCAAATGCCTCAAAAAGCTACTTGCAATGTTGACTTAAAGTATTTAAGTGTTCTGCACTGAGAAAACGCAGATCATTAGAGGAGTTGGTTTGCCCATTATAACATTCTCAAACAATGCACTAATGTATAATTGATCCTGTGTGATGCAGTTCTTTATAGGAAGTTATTACCATTCCATTTCCAGTCCCCGAGGCTTTAATCATGATGGCAACATTTGCCATATAAGCAGCACCAGTTCTGAGCATATAAGGCAACAGCTGAATGTGGTTATAATGCTACACTGCTGTAACTACAGCAGATACCAACTTAAAACAAATAGTAACTCATAACCCTGGGTGTAATAACCACCGCGTGTACCTTGAAAGGTTTCTGCCCAAATCAAAAAATACTTATGCAATAACTGATTTTTTTGGTTTCTTGGGGGCAGCAGAAACAAGTTTCGAACACATCATTTCCATCATTTATGTTTACATGGTAGATGTGTTAGCAACATAGCTAAAACTCGCTATGAAACCTCATAAAATTGCCATAAAATTTCCTTTCTTGAATTTTTTATACACTGCTGATTATTGTCAGACAACTGACTCTCACTGTTACCACATTTCCAAATTATATGTGTTATTTCAGACTTATTTGCCTTTACACACATAAATACTTTCCACAGTGTGAGATCTCTATTAGGTCTCTTTGTACCTGGAGACTTGATTCCTATGTCAGTGCAGATGAGCACATACGTATGCAGCAGCGTCTGAGGTAACGTCACCACCAAGGCCTCAAACAGTCGTAAGGCTGATGCATCAGCCTGCTGCATGATCTCGCCATACACATCCTCATCTGGCAGAGTCATGCACTCAAACAGCCTGTGCGTGCCAGAGATTATTGGAGGGGAGGCAAAGTGGAGACGGGTTGATAGCAAGAGAGACAGAGAGAATCAGGAAATGTCACCATAAACATCGTTATCATCACAATCATCAGCATAAACAATTAAAATGTTCAGTTGCACAGGCTTTTACAATGAATTCTCTCCTTGTCACACATACACAAGGTTGGCCCACCTTTTGAATAAACCCAGGTGCAGTATGTGTGTCCAGGTGAGAGACTTCCTGCGGATGCGTCCGTCCGACAGGTACCACAAATAACTGAGCCACTGAGGACCCCAACCTAGGAAACATAGAAGGAAACAAATATAAAAATAATATCTGTCTACATTACCATAAGCAGAATCAAACATTTCTCCATTGTTATTCCATCTGTGTCCAGTCATTAAGGACCATCAATTACATATGTCTGTTGTTAATATAACTTGATATCCTGTTGATGTTGTTGTTGTTGTTATCTCACCTGGCAGCAGGAACAGTGCAGTGAAGCCAGCAAGATATGCATAGCAGTAATTGTGACCCACCCACAGGTAGTACACAAAGCAGTAGATCACTGAGAAAAGAAGAGACAAATGTGAAGCCCAACTCGGTCAAATAAACACAAAGAAATCCCAGACCAGACAGCATTCCTACAACACTAAATCACAAATCTGGTGATATTACAGGTAAAAATATATCACAATGGGTCAGATAAGTGGTGCAGTTCTTTTATTTGTAATAGGGTTGTATGTAGTTGCTGTCAGCTCAGTCTGCTGATGATGAGAGAAAATAATATTAATATCTTTTTAATAATAAAGACACACAAATTGACAGGTAATCATAATGTATCATAATGCCAAACTGAGCTTGCTGCCTTGGATAAGTGGAAGACAGTGAATGGATGGATGAATTATAATGTGCATATATCAACAAACCACAACTGCACACACAATAGCAGGACCATAAAACACATAGCCCACTGTAACTCAATATGATGTTATCTATTATTGGAGAGTTCACATGGGGGCAGCATTTGATCAGTAGCTGGAACATAAAGCACTTTAGTTTTTTTGTGAGTGCCCACCCCTTTGCAACTGTCCTCTGTAGCTTCCCATCTAAGGTTTACTGACAAAAGCGGCAGGCCTACTGTGCTGCCTCCTCCTCACTCCTCCTGACAGACTTTTCTCCACAACACATTGACCAGCCTGGGCTCTGCAGCTTTGCTCTCCTCCATTTCTCCATACATGTAATCTGAACCGCTGTAGCTGCTGAACAGGCGGGCTGTCCGCTGCGGGCCAGGCCCCATCCCGGGGTACGCCCATCCCCTCGTCCATTCATGCACTTAAAAAAAAGGGCGCTGAAATACATCAACATGGCTCCGGGTTGGGAGTTTTGTTTTGGTTTTTTTGCAAAAAGCTGTGCTCAGAGTCTAAACTGATCCTTTTTAAAATGGGGAAAACTCTGGCATGAGTCTGCAGTTTTGCTGCATTCACGATTTCATAACATGCAGCGTATAAAAATAGGTAAGAGGCGCGCAGCGCTGACTGCAGACTCCAGTCTGACTCTATTATTCATGACAACACAACGAGTCAGCCGCTGAAGTGAACACAAATGCCCAACTTTGTATGTTGGATTACTGTAATTTTTTAAAAAAAAATCAATATGACATCCGAGCCATCTGTCTTTAAGCGAGTCTCCAGCCGTTGGCGCCCTCCCAAACCTACATACATTGTGGTGCCAAAAATGGTACGCACGCGCGTGCACGTGCACGCAAAAAAAGCCAAATGGCACACAACAGGAATGGGCACATATCAATACATTACAATCAACCGACACTCCGCTAGTGACATATCTCCCGGTTGCAGGGTGTGTACGTGTGTGCGTGAGTGTCCCAGGTAGGACTCACGTGCCGTCCTCTCTGCAATGATGAGAAATGCGGTAAAGGCGAAGACGCAAACTTGGCAGCACGGCATGCAGGCGCCTCCATTGCTCGGAGTCGCCGAGTAGTCTCTCATAGCGGACTAAGAAGCTGAAATGTCAGATGTGGGACGATAACAGTGTGTCAGTTTATAGGCCGGTGGAGTTGTGCTCCCGGGCGGGTGTAGGTCCAGCTGCTGCAGCCTCCTCTCTGCGCTCCCCGTCCCAACGTCACCGCCCGACCCGTTAAAGCTATAGCGCCGAGAGAAGAAGACAGAAAGCTACCAGGCAGGTATCCGGAGGATAAGGTGATCAGTCCAGAATAGTTTGATGCTAACATTTCAGCGATCAAGTCTGGTCGACACATGAACATATTGTAACTTACAGCACAGTGCGCAGATCTTACAGAATTTGGTTTGAATATCATCCTTTCTTTTCATCTTTCTTCTCAGGTTTAGTGTCTTTATAGAAAGATTATTCAGGGCTTCTGCACGTTTCCTCTGCCTTGCACCCATAGGTGCATGTATTCATACTGCAGGCCTATGTATACATGTGAGAGAGTGTTGATAAAGGCAGAAAAGGCCAGAACATGTTTATTCACTTAAGGTTATTGGCTTAGGTTAATTAGCAGGCCTAAGTCATTGAAAAACTTTTCAATTCTTAGAGTCATGCTCATTTAAAATTTAAGTCCCACTGTAAACTCTATAGTTACACTAGATTTCTGGCTATAATTGCAATAGGCCTACTTCCACAGTAAGTTAAAACATTATTATAGCACTAGAAAAGCTAACAAACAATAAACCAAAAATGTCTTCACGATGTACTGGATGTCTCACAGTAAATAAAGTAAAGTAATGGTGAAGCAGGCATCTGTTATGAAATAATTTAAACAGTTTGCTCACTTAAACCTAAACCTCTAGTAACTGGTTAACCGCCAGCTAATCTCCTCGCTCTGGATACTAAAACATGATAATAAGAAGATCATTAACATTTGCTTCTGGTGTTTGCTTTGCTGATATTGATTTATTGGGTAAAATTTAACTATTATTTATTTATTATCATTGGGCCCATTGAGGGTTAACTGAATCGAGGGAAGCTCAGAATGACGCAGCTTGAAAACAGTCAAAATTCACAATGGTTTCCGGTAACAGCCACGCCTGCTTTAATTTTACCGTAAAATTATGAATGAACAGTTATTAAAGAACATCAAATGCTTGATCAAACAGTCTACCCATTGCTCCAGTGCAAGGATGTCTCATTTTGGTGAATGCAGTTCCTCTCCACTATAGAAAATCTTTGTATTTCACTACCTTGTTCTTGCCCTGGGGCAAGATGTATGCTGTTGATGGTTAACAAAACTAATTAGGTCAGTATGAGGCTTTGAACAAAACAGTCTTGTTCAAAAACTACATGTTGTATTGTTAATATGAGCAGACTGAGAATCTAGAGGCTTTGCTGAAAAACACCTTCGTAATTTGTTGGGCTAAAGTTAAAAATGACTCAAAAATAGCAGTTTAAAAAGTGCACATTCTGACTGAAATTACAGAAACTAGTCATAAAGCAAAAAACAAGATAAATCCCTGAACGAAGACAAATTTCTCTGTGATTTGATGTCTAGATTATGTATGTGGAGTGAAAGTCAGGGGAGTTAAAGTAATTTGCTTAAAAGAATTCTGGGTGATTTTTAAAAAGACCAGAGTTGCTTGTTCCAATAAATATAAACAGCCAAATTTGTGGAAAAATATTCACCATAGCTTCTGCTGGTGATGCAGGTATAGTGCCACCACCTGCATAGTGACAAAACTTTTGGCACAATTCCTTAATGTAATCCTGACACTGGATGAATATATCACTGTTAGAAGAACAGCCAAGGGCCAAACACGGCCCTTATTGTGTGGTTGCAGGTCACTGTGGACCATAGGTGAGGGATTTACTTTGGCTGTACTATGGCTCTGTAAACCCCGGTGTCCTGTCCACCATTAGGCATCATGGTTCTCTCTTCCATTGCTCTTTTAGTGTGTATGTATGTGTATTTGGCACCGACATAGTGTGCCGTTTTGCCTTTTTAAAGCAACACTATATAACTTTGACTGCGACCCACTGCTTCAAAAAACGAAACTTAATGATGCATGGTAATACATTGCACAAAACAGCAATTTTAGCAAAATCGGGTCATACTTCACAGAGAAAATGTCCTCTGGTTTTTCCTCTGATGTTCAACGACTGCTCTGTCTGTATGCAGCCTTTTATTTTAGCGAAGTTGTCATCAGCAGCGACCCAGTGCTGTAGCTGCAGCTTCGGTCTGCAGGAGCCTACAT
>JAPZDX010000001.1:19071509-19087293 GCA_029783625.1 Naso annulatus | reverse complement strand
AAAATAAAGAATAAAGTTAAGGGTAACGGGTGATGCAGCATGAATATAAAGGAAAAAATAAGTGTCTTGTGAAGAGAAAAAAAAAAAGAAACGCTAGGCACGAGCCACAGAGAGACCCACTACCCTTCTGCGTCAGATACATTTTTAGTCATATGATTCAGCATCACTTCACAATCAAAACTAGGACAGAAGAAATGATAAAAGGCACCAAGTCTTTAACAATTCACAGAATCAGACCTGAGAGTCACAAGAAAGTCGCATCTGGTCTTGATTTAATCACAGGAAAAACCATAGACTTTAAATATAATATATAATAAGCAAGTGCGACTTCACTCGTTGGTTTGTGCAGGACCGTTTGAAGCCTCAAGTTTTGATGGCTGTCACCATCTTGTTTTTTTTTTTTTGGAGCCAGATGTGACTGTATTCAGAGGAAAGGGGGGCGCAGGGGAGGATACGCATTGCTGCTACCAATGACACCCAGCAGACAGCTAGAGGCTGCTGCTACTCGAAATGGCCGCGCCCCCAACTATGGAAACTTTAAGCCTTACAGAATTTAAACGAGTGAGTAAAAATTCATCCCCTGTTCTGTTGTCATGAATGGGACTTAGCTACAGAGACCAAAACCATTTTTGTTCCAGGCTGCAACAAGTTAAAACATGTTAACATGATTATTTCTGCTGTTATACTGGGAATTTTAATACGGATTCCATGAGGATTTACTCGCTTGTGGAATCAGCCTCAAGTGGCCATTCGAGGAACTGCAGCGTTTGGCACATGCATTGACTTCATTTTTCAACTTTGGAGGTTATCAGTTGGCCATTACAGGACCTTCCTTTTACACATAAACCTTTTCACTCTGTTTTTCTCTGTTGCCCTCTCTCTTACACACACACACACACACACACACACACACTGTAGCAGCAGGTCAGTGGGAAAGGTTAGTAGAAAGTCCAGAGACTCTGTCCCTTGAGAGCAGTGTGCAATAGTGGGTCTCTCTGAGTCAGGAGTAGGAGAGGAAGAGGAGATGAGGAGGAAGAGGACTTTCTACCACCCTGGAAGGAGAAAGAGACAGAAACCAAGGAAAAAGGAGAGAGGGAGGAGGAGTACAGATCGGGGAGGGAGGTAGGAAGTGGGAAAAAACAGGGAAAAAGGTGAAATAATCAGTGAGAGGAGAGGGCATACGGATGAAGAGATGGGTGGATGAAAAAACTATCAGTGCTGGTAGATGAGGATTGCACAGATGAACACAGGATAAGTATTAGTTAGTAACCGCTGCTTGAAGTAACATGGTAGAAAAGCATCTCTGAGTTTTAAACATGCATGTTTTCCTTCATGAACAATCATGATAGGATGTATAAAGGATTTACTTACACTGCTGGCTGGGGTCGCAGTCTGCTGTGGTCATCTTGACGTAATTGGTTGGGAACAAGCCAGTGGTTCCGTTGAGCTCTCCTTTCCACCAATCAGGGTCGTTCTTGTCTAAAACATTGATCAGCTGGCCTTTGGAGAAGCTCAGTTCGTCCCCGTTGGCAGCTGTGTAGTTATATATGGCGATCACCTGACAGACTGAAAGAGAAGCAGACAGAGTGTGTGACGTATTTTTACTTATAATTAATTATAGAATTTATCTCTTCACTGTGACACTGTACCTGACTTGCAAAAGAGTGTGTGTGTGTGTTACCTGGTTGGGGAGCTGGTGTGGACTTGCCACTGCTGGAGCCCAATATTTTGACATGAGAGGCAGGAAACCAGCCCTTCTGACGCTTTTTACCACGGGCCTACAGTCAGAGAGCACAAACAAACGTGGAAAAGAGGTTCTGATTCAGCATAAGGGATGGTGGCCTAAAATTATCTGCAAATGCTTGAACCAGTGGTGCAGTGGTTTCCAAGCTGGGGTGACGACCCTGACGAGAAACAAGACAAAAGACAGGACAGGAAGACAAAAAAACTCTCTTTCCTCAGAGAAGTCTTTATTGTTTCCTTTCCTCTGGCCTTGCTGGATTATTTTGCCTCAACAGGCCACTAAAAATGTTTAACTAACACAAGAGGAAAAAACATTATTTGGGTGAACGGACCACAACTATGCAAAAGCTGAGGGGTCAGGTAGATTGCCTCATTATGAGAGGCCACAAGTTAAAAGGATTGAAAACCAATGTGAACAACTGTTAGTGTAACACCTCTGTGAACAGCAGAAAGACACTGACCTGCAGTTCTCCAAGCCACCAGCCAGAGGCGTTCTTGCTAAGGATAAGGATGAGCTGGCCATTTTCCAGATTCAGCTGCTCAGGGCTGGAAGAGGAGTGGGCCCTCTGCACCTGGGCAATCTCTGTGCGTACGTAGGACATAAATGCACATAGAAATTACACCAAAGTGCAAAAACATAAATTGTGTTCTTACATGAGAGTCAGACAGGGAGAGAAATAAGATGGTCAGATTACCTGGCTTCTTCTTTCCAGATAAGCTTGATGTCTGAAAAAAGCAACAACAACAACAACATTGTCATCATAAACCCTTAGAAGCCCTGCACCACAGTCCAGGGAGATAGGAAAATAACAGTATGTCAGTACATGTTAAGTGCTCTCACATCTGGTTCTTTAGGTTTGACGTAGTTGCTGGGGAAAAGGCCAGTGCTGCCGCCCGTAGAGCCGTTCCACCACTCTCCCTCTTTCTTGCTCACCAAGATCACATCTCCCTCTCTAAACGTCAGATCACCAGGCTCCGGAGACTCGTAGGTATACAAGGCCACATATTCTAGAAAGTAAAAGAATACACAAGCTTGCATAAATGAACAGTAGCTGAGGATGTAGCCTCTGCAAGCTCATCATAGATTAAGCTGAACTTTACAATACTCTTTAACCATCAGGAAATGTTAAAACATGAACTAGAGCAACATATGACTGTTCACTGAATGATCAAGTATGACCTGAATTACATATGGTTGATGTTTCAGAGGAACTATTACTGACCTTCAAGATGAAGGCTGTCACCAGCGTCTGAAGCATCAGGAGGAGATGCCTTTGTGCTGTAAACAAAGAAAGATCACGTAACTACAGTTTTTCCTGTACTGTGTCCATCGTTCACCCATCTTCCAACACTTCTCTGCAAACAACATGGGCAAAGTCACACCAAAGTATCTTTCCAGAGTCATGCCCTCCAGCTCCTATTTGGGGGCTGCAATAGGATGTTGGAAAGCCCCTAAACATCTGTTTGCATCATAATCAAAAGGGCCAAAACTCTTGAACTGGCTCCTTTCAAAATAAAGGAGCAGGGGATTCTACATTGGTTTCTCAGCCTGCAATCTCTTTGTTTGGTCATTAGCCAAACCTTGTGATCACACGTTAACTGTTGGAACGTCCTCTTGATTGACAGTGGCTCAAATTCCTCTTCACCACAACTGTTACAATCACACTGTTTACGGTTGGCTGCAGTGTGATCTGGATGAGTGTGTTAGCACAGCAGATTCCTTTTTACAGAGGAGGGAAGAAAACTGCAGCCGTAATACTTTACATACTTGAACAGTCACCAGACCTGTAGAGGCACATTCTTCACACATTTTTCACCGGTTTACACTGAGATTAATTGCATCCGAATGGCCACAAATTTGTTTGTATGAAACTGCACATGTATGTGCTTCAGGCTACTGAGTGTTGTTTATACAAGAATTATGCCAGATCCGTCACGTATCCTGACCAATTACTCTGAGACTGAGGCGATTAAGCGATACAAGGCTACTGTGTGTTCAGTTGATTTTATTTGTGAGGCAACATGTTTCTACTTCAGCAGTTTTCGAAGATTAGATAAACTAACCCTAACCTCATCAACAGGACATATAATGCTGTCACAGTCAGTGAGTCAACTTTAGGCTACAACATAAGTCCCTTGCTTTTGGTCTATAACTAACACCAGCACCATTAAAAGTATGCAGAATCAACTGTTAGCAGCTCCTGTTTGCAGTGTGCTCATAGGTTTACAAACAGATATCAGTCGATTACTCTGACAGTGAAGAAATTTTCAAAATGCGATGCTTTTAGACAGACTGATTAAAGGCAACAACTCTGCATAACTTTGCTGGAGAGACAGTGGGCTGTTACATTTAACACTTATAGAAGTGACTGTACTATACAGTCACAGTGATGGTTGCCTGTGCCTGTGATACCTTAATGGACTGATAATTTGATATTGATGATTTTATCTACTATACGACCCAAACTTTATGTTTTTTTTCTATTTGTGTTTATTTTTATGTGCTTTTAAATAAAGGCCAAGTAAAAAAAAAGGAATGCTTTCCTTTAATGTCTGTGTTCCATATGATTTCTATGTGGGTTTAAGAAAGTTTAAACGTGATGGATCCTTAGAAAGTGTGTGTCAGACTGAATTAAAAAATACATATACATCATGTCAGTATAATCTGATTTGCGTTATGACTTCAAAAAGTTGTGCCATGATGCAGCTCGTGATGGATGCACCTGCATAAGTGCACCCATCTCTTTAACCTCATGCAGCATCTTTGCCTCGCGCCTCCCCCTCTGCGGTCCCCTGAGGTAGGGTGAGTCACATTTTAAAATCCTCCCTTCTTTTTAACGCAGTGTGTATTAGCGCAATGATTCAGCCATCACCTTGTGACCTCATCAGCTGACTTGTCTCCAGGAAAAACACAAAATTCACATCAAATACAAGTCACTTTTTAAAAGTATAGCTTGGAAAGTAAAGGAAGGAAAATACAAAGCTGTGCCTTCAGCTACAAGTCAGCACTGGTACTTCAACAGCTAAATCAATTATTTGCCTTCGTGGATTGTTTAACTTTCAAAAGGGTCCAAGAGAAATTCAGAATGCAAAAATATTGGTATCTTATTACGTGGCCTTGTTGAATCCTCGACTCTGACTGGTCAATCACGGCATTCTAAGGTCTATTATTTCTGTATAACTGACCATCGCTATAAATAACAGACTGTTGTTAGGGATGCCGTTCAGTCCTGGCTCATCCATAGGCTAAGGAGGTTCACATCCTGTCATATCAATCCACAGAAAGAAGCCCGGTGTCTGTGTATGTATCACCTGTTAACTGTGCTTTTTGAAAAGGTGAAGCGACAGGCTGAGGATGGCATGTTTTCAAAGCATTAACCAATGTCACATTTTCAGGCATGTCCGCTGGTTTGGGAGTTCATTCTTTGAGGATAGAGCCTCTAGCTAACTGTTGCAAGAGTAGCGTGGCCTCTCAAAGAGAACGTGGTTGAGCGGTGAGTTGTATATGCGCGCAGACTTACTCTGAACTCTCTTCTTCTCCCAGCAGTATCACATACGTCTTAGGGAACCAGCCCTGTTCACCATTCAGCTCTCCCAGCCACCAGTTCTCCTGCTGCTCCAGCACCTGAATGACATCGTCCTTGTTGAAGTTCAGATGGTTGTCCGTCTTTGCCGTCCACGAACACAGAGCCTGGGCCAACAGGTTACCCGCCACCTGCTGACAAAGCAAAGAGAGACACACACACAATGAGTAATGACTAATCTCACTGCAGAGCATTTAAAGAACCTGTTGTATGAGGTTTTACACTCGGTTAACCTCTCACCTGTCCTTGGGTCTCAGAGGGCGCAGGGTGAGGGGAGTGTGTAGGCGTGAAGGCAGACTTCGTCCCTGCTGCCTTGGCAGCCTCGAGGGTACTGGAAAGCTGTGACTGTAACAGCGCTTTAGGAGCAGCAGCAGAGTTATTAGCCGTGTTTGACGGTGCCACTCGCTCAACGTAGCTCTCTGGGAACCAGCCCATCTTTCCCTGTTTGCTGCCATACAACCAACCCTCCTCCCGCTCCGTCGTCTCATCAACCTGACAGGAGGAAAAGCAGAAGAAAGACATTTGAAGAAGAAAACATGGTTTCCAATTTCTGTAGCAGCTGTATCTTTTGTCAAGCCCTTATGAGAAAATGGATTTCAGTCTTACCTCAATGATATCGTCTGCGTTGAAGCTGAGCTCTTCATTGTTTCGTGCGGTGAATGGGTAAAGCGCTTTGAAGGATGTGAGAGCTGCTGACTTCCTGTGTTGTGTGGCCCTGGGTTGTCCACCTAAAGCAGCACATCATAGTGTGAACTGAGCTTCAAAGGTGGTTTTAATGCACGCTGAAGACAGGAAGAGTGTGTGTGTGTGCGTGTCTCTCTTACCTTTTCTCTCCTCCAGCCCTCTTAGCAGAGCTGTCAGCTTCTCCTGAATATCCACCTTTCCTCCTCCACTCGGTTGCTGTTGCTGACGAGATGCCTCCTCCTTCCTCTTTCTCTCTTCCTCAGCTTTTCTCCTCTCCTCAGCTTTTTTCCTCTCCTCTTCAGCCTCCTTTCTCTTCCTCTCCTCTTCCGCCCTTTTCCTTTCCAACTCACGCTTCCTCCTCTCCTCCTCCTGCTGCTGCTGAAGCTTCCTCTTCTCCTCATCTCTCCTTCTCCTCTCCTCCTCCTCTCTCCTCCTTCTATCCTCCTCATCTCGGATCGCGGCCTCTGCCGCCCTTTGTCTTCTTCTCTCCTCCTCCTCTCTCTCTCTTTTGCGCTCCTCCTCTCTCCGCTCCTCCTCTAGCCTTTTCCTCTCCTCTTCCCTCCTGCGCCGCTCCTCATCTTCTTTCCTCCTTTTCTCCTCTTTCCTCTTCTCTTCCTCGAGTTTTCTCCTCTCTTCCTCCAACTGCCTCCTCTCCTCCTCCAGCTTTCTCCTCTCCTCTTCCTGCCGCCGTCTCTCCGCTTGCTTCTGACGCTCCTCCTCTTCTCTTCTCTTCCTCTCCTCCGCCTCTCTTTTCTTGCGCTCAGCCTCCTCCTTCGCTCTGAGCTCTCGTTCAGCCTGCTCCTTGGCAGCCAGGATGAGAGCTTGTCTCTCCTTCTCCTCCTCCTCTCTTTGTTTGGCCTCTCTTTCCTCCTGAAGTCTCCTCTGGCGCTCCTCTTCATCCCTCTTCAGCTTCTCCTGCCACTGACGCTCTTTCTCCATCTTGATACGCCTTGTGAGTGGAAAGCAAACATTGCCGTCAGTTTGAAATCTTATATATAAAGAAGAAAAACTGTTGTTGGTTTTTTTTTATTTTAGTTTGCATAGAAATTTTGAAACTGTTCAACAAATCATATTTTTGCTTTAACATGACACTTGCATTTTCAAATAAATCTGCTAGAGTTAAAATACCTCTGAGCTTCCTCCTCCTCCCTCCACCTCCTCTCCTCCTCTTGTTTTTTCCTCTCCTCTTCCTTCCTCCTCTTCTCTTCTTGCTCCTTCCTTCGAATCAGCTCACGCCGTTTGTCCTCTTTGATGCTCCGCAGTTTCTCCAGAGCTGCCTGCTGTTTCCTCTGGCTTTCTCTCAGTTCCTGATGCATACAAAAAAAAACCATATTAGTAAAAGAGTGAAAGATTGGGACTGAACTGCAGCATGAGTTGATAAACATAATGGGTTGATGCAGGACTGAACACACAGCTTACACAAACAAATAGCATGCACACAAATGCCTTTACACCAAGCAATTTGTAAAAGGACGTGAGGGACAGAGCAGAAAAAGAGAAATGAGAGACATGTCTAAAGATAAGATTAAAGTACAGGGAAGCTAAAATAGCACAGACTCAAGATGTGATGGTGAGATACAAGCAGAATTTAGCCAACGGAGGAAAGCAGAGTGTAAAGGAAGACAAAGAGACCCAAAGTGAAAACCTTTAGTAAGTAGAAGAGGTTTTGCAGGCAGGTCAGCAGACAGAGCACAGCCTGAAGCATAGAGTCCTCAGCACCCACATACTGTAAAGGTGGTGACAAGGGATATGAGATGGGTGAGAAGAAAGAGAGCGGGAGGAGCAAAGAGGAGAAAACAGAGGAAGGAAATTCAGCAAAAGGAAAAAAGAAAAGATAAAAAAGGGGGGAAGTGCAGGAAACGAGGGGAAAAGGTAAAATAAACAAAGGGATGAAATTAGTATGAGAAATTAAGAAAGAAGGTTATGTTGAGAAGGAATGATCGGAGGAGAGAAAAAGGGCATAAAGGGCCAAGCTGCAGGAGAAAGTAAAACCTAAAAACAGGCATTAGGCACTCCAAACGTGTTAATGGTTTTTACCCATCACTTTATATTTTAAGATTGCAAAAACACAAATCTGTTACCTGCTACAAAATTATTAGGAAAACAAAATAAAATGTGTGGTAAGGTTATTAACTACAACTAGCTCTGCATTAAAGCTCGACATTGCCAGTAGCGCCATATTCATTTTATCACAGGTAGAAACGTCTTATGTCCTGTGTCATACTTTTAATCAAGAAAGTTCTTTTATTCTCTTGATAGACTGAGGGTCTGATTTACTAAGACTGAACTGCGGCCGCTTTTATCGCCAAATATTGCGCATCATTTGCTTTGATTCACAAAGCACAGAGCGTTAATCATATGCCGGCGCTAAGACGCCCACAAAGCTCGACAGCTGAGTGCAATTTTCCCTCATTTTGCATCAAACTGAGTAAGTGTTTCAGTCTTTTCAACATGTAACAGAACACAGACTGGTTCATAATGGACTGTAGAAAAGGCTCTGGCAGTGCACAAGTTAAACAAGCAAATTCATTCATTTAAATGTCATGTTCTGATGCTTCAGGTAGAATTTATGTTGTTGTGTTACTGCTAAGTCTCTCATTGCGTTTTCATTAGTAATTCATGCAACAGACAGAGAGCCTCCTGAGGTTAGGTGATTATGTTATGTGTATGTGGAATTTGGATGAGAGATCGTTCTAATTTGTGCACTTTTAACTACTGTAACCCGCTAATGGTTAGTTGCTTTATTCTTGATGTTAATTCTTATTACTGATTGAGTGTTTATTGCTTATTTATCCATGTAAGTAATCTGTATTTCATATATTTATCTTCTGTTTAGACTACACACACATACCCGATCTCAAATCAGAAAAAGTCTGTGCACTTTTACGCATGGTGCCGTGGTTGCTTCATTAAGAAGATCAGCCAGGATTTGATGATAATATTCTTTTTTCTGCTTTCACATCCTCACAGGTCGGCTGTTACACACAGATCGCAGGTTTATACGTGAAATTGTTTGTAATAAAGGCAAACCATATGACTTAATCCTGAGCTCCATCAGAAACAGTTGCATAGCCAGATAAAATAATAGCGTCATTCATAATTGATCGCTTTTTGTTATTTTTAAAAAAATTAATTAACTTAAAAAAATTAAATAAAAATACCGGGACATGCTCGCGGTTCTCAGCAAAAACACACCTGAAAAGGACCTAGACGAGTGTACACATTTTTTAAAATTCTGTATCTGTGAAATATTTTACAGACATGAAGAAAACACACACACACACACACACACACACACCAGAGAAGCAGAGAATCACATGAGTTTTTCCATCTTTTTTTCCTTCTCTCTGTCCCTCCCAATGCGTAAGTGAAATCAGGTCATTAAAAATAAAGTGAAGATATTTAAGTAAACACGGTGCATATGTGTGAGTGTATGCTGTATGTATAAAATTACTCACAGTAATGACGATAAATTAATAAGGCCTTATTGATCTCCATAAATGGATCACAGCTGATCATCTTTAACAGATCAGTCTCTGACAGCTGCAGATACTTGTGTGTTTCTCGGGTCCAGAAATTTTAAACTTTGTTATAAGCTCACAATCCACTTGATTCCCTCTCTGTCCGTAGATTTTGACCATAATATCACTCAATATCAACTCAATATCATTCAAAGCCCACTAGTTTTGAAGAGAGAGAGAGAGAGAGAGAGAGAGAGAGAGGGAGAGAGAGAGAGAGACGGGTCTCATTTGCCTTTAATAGCACAGCTGTAACTGCCTGTGGCAAGTAGCGCTGGTCTTTGTGAATTAGGTGGTATTTGCAACAAGGTTTATTTGCATAGGAAAGGAGGCAATTTTGCGCCGAATGTATAATTATTCCCTAATTTACATGCAAGCAAATGGGACAGGCGCAGCTAGGAATGGCAGTTCAGTTCGTGCTTTTAACCCTTTGCTCCTGCTTTGTGGACTGCACGCCATTTTTTTCTCTCATTTGCAGGTTTAGCGGCTGCAAAAGCAGAGCAATCCTTCAGTGAATCAGGCCCTGATGCTTTTAAACAATGTGAGACCTTCTACAGCGCATCTGTGCTCATGGTTCGTTTAATTTCTGGGAGGAACAGGCTCATTATGAATGTTCATGTTAATTTAACTGATGCCAAGTTAAACCATACTAGTGATGTTAAATTTGTATTTAGTTCTTACTTGCATGTCTTTGTTATACCGGTCCATTTCAGCCAGTTTGGCAGCAGTCTCTTTCTCCAGGGCTTCCAGCTGCTCTCTCAGTTTATTACATGTCCCTTTTTTCTCTGTGACACCCACTTTCAGGGTGGACATGGTCGACGCTGGGAAGAGATGAAATACAGTAAATGAACAAGCTAGAATCTTTCCAGTGAATAAATACGTGTTATGAAACAAAGAGGTCAGTTTACAAAGAGAAAACTGTGAATACTTTGTAATTCATATTTTACATTTTTTTATTACATACAAATTTTGTTTAATGCTTTTTGCTCACATAATATTTCAATTTCTGCTGTGGTTTGTTCTGTTACCTTAAATACATATTTAGTGGTTTGTTGCAATATGTCATTTTTATATCTATACAACTCACAACTTTTCTTTTCAGTGTGTTGTGTTCTGACATCTAACATCCAACACTTAATCTACAATATGCTGTCGTTCCTGAGTCAAGTCAAATTATCCATCATTACTAACCAGGCATGTTATTCAGAGCCATGTTTTTAAGTTTCTCAGTCAGTCTCTTCTGCTCCGGCGTCAGCTGGGACAACTTCCTCTGGAACTCCTGAGCAAAGGGAAATAGATCAGAAGCAACAAGAAATGCCTCAGTGGAGGAAAAGATTTGGAAATGCATGAACAAAAACTTGATTGGACACATCAGTCATGCATAACAGAAAACTGCTGAAGATAACTAGTATTAACTGTCATGTACACCCTGCTACAATAAAATACTGTTAAAAAAAGTTAGATGTAAAAACACAGGACACACACACCTCTAGCTGTTTGTGCAGGTTGTTTATGTCCTGCTGGCGTGTTTCTATCCTTTGATTGGTCAGATCCAGCTCTGTCTTCTGAAGCTTCTTCTTGTTGTGAATGTCACGTAGCCGGTCTGAGATCTGACGGTGCTTGTTACCCTGAGGGAGAGAAAGAGGTGATATTCACAAACTCTTCTTCATGTATGCATGTTAGATAAGACACTGCTTGACAAAGAGAGGCAAATTCTGCACGACAGCGGTATGTCTACATGCATGTTGTAGTGAAATAAGCCTTTACTTGTCACTTTGCCACTCACCACAGCCTCCAGCTCCATCTCCAGACTCCTTTTCTTAGCTTTCAATTTGATGATATCATCCTGCTCCTGCTCCCTCTTTATCTGGAGCTCTCCTCGCCGCCTCCTCTCCCACTCCTCCTTCCTCTGGCGCTCAAGCTCCCGCTGTGCAGCCTAGAATGAACCCACAGAGGAAACTGACATGTAAAGAAAAGACTCTCTCCTGTAACTGTTAAGCACAGAAACACTAACACAAAGATTAATACTTATAAACAAAGTATCGACCCTCACCTCTTTTCTCTCTATCTCCCTCTGTCTCTCCTCCTCTCTCTGCCTCTCCAGCTCCCTCTGTCGCTCCAGCCTCCTCTCCTCCTCTTTTCTCTTCCTCTCCTCGGCCTCCCGAGCCTCCTTCTCTCTCCTCTCACGCTCCTCTCTCTCCTTCTGAGCGCGACGCTCCTGCTCCCTCTTCTCCGCCTCCTGCAGAGCCTGGCGTCTTTTCTCCAGCTCTGCGTTCCCTCGCTCCAGGTTAGCTTTAAATTTATCCTCAAACGTATCTGCGTAAAGGAAAACATTAACAGGAACATTTTTATGTTGATCGGAATGTCAAATCCTGCAGGAGTTTACATTGTTTGAATACACGAGGAAGCTTGTGTGTGTAAATTAAAAGTTAGTGTGTGGTTTCATGTAAAACTATCACTGAGAATCAAAGACACAAGCTTAAGATTACAATTAATGTTCAGGAGACTTAGGGATTTAAAATAGCATTAAGCTGTGAACCTAATATTAAAAAAGACTGGATACTTTAATTATTGTCTATTATTATTACTGATACTATTACTACTGTTGCGTGTAAGCTGATAGTGTGTACAAACCCGGTGCCAAAGCCTGCTGCCCTGCACCGCTTCAATCACTTTGGTGCTTTTGACTGGCTGAAGTTTAGGCTTCTGTGTATATTACGACAATATAAGTATGTTTATGCTATAATCTAATTATTTTTTTAGTGTTTGAAAGCCATGTCAACTGCAAAGGTGTGATCTACAACAAGTGATTGCAATCACTGATTTTCTGCTATTTGGTATCATCTAAATGTTGTAATATATAGAATATAGAGAACAGAACAAAATGCAGCAGTTTAACAAAACAACGCTCTGTGTTTTTGGTTAGTCAGTTGAGTACTGACAGTTGGGTTTGGCTTTCTGTGGAGGTTCTAAGTCCAAGTCATCAGTCAGAGCTGCATAAGGGGAGGGACTGGATCCATTCACTGCGCTCCTGGAAAACAGATTTACAATAACTTGTTTGAATACACGATTCAATTGTAAGTTAATTGTGAATATACACTGAGATTGATATAGCCCATATTTAATGTTCTCAAATCTTAATTCTTATATCTACAGTACAGGATCATTTGGGTCTTCACTTGCCTTCGTGAGGGTGGGACCAGCTCCGTCGGCAGTGTCAGCGGCAGTGGTTGTCCGCTCTTGGCCACGTCCACAAGATGCATAGCCAGAATGAACTCGTCAGCTTTTAGCTTGCCGTCCTTATCCACATCAGCCAAATTCCTGCAGAGGGAGTTGCAAATTAGACGTGCCATGTTTCGGTGTTATTACATTTAAATAAAGTAGAACTACATACAGGGTAGAAAAGTTCTTTAAAACAACTAAGAACGATTTTTCCCCTTTGGAGAACCAAGTTCTCTTGAGTATGAATGTAACTCTCAATTGATCAGCTGTTCTCTTTATTAATGTTACAATACTGAATATGCTGGTAAAGGTAACCGACTAAACTTCACAGCTACTTGTCTTCATGTCCACTCAAAACACAATATGATTACGACTACATACTGTATAAAGACACACACATATTGGCTGGCGCTGTTCACACAAAGAGTTATCTTTGCACCTTATGCTGTTGTAAATATAATGAAGTAGTCCTGAGGATCCTGCTTTGTGATGCCACCAAGGTTTATATGAATCAGGGGTGCAACGATACGTTTAAACAACGATGCAATGCGTATTACGATACTTGGTTGGTGATACGATACAAGAATGACATGGGCTCATTTAGAGCGATATGATATGATACAATTCAATGACTAGAAATTGATATAGTAATTTTTTTTTTGCAAAAAACAGAGGAAAAGAAAACGCTTATTTCTATGCAGTGGAAGAGGAGGTAACACATTGCAAAAACATGATGCACTGAACTATACAAACATTCCATGCAAGGCCTCTATTCAGTCTGTGTGGACTGCAAACACAAACTGAAAATCTCTCGTTCTCCTGATGCTACCATGCCATGATCTGCCATTATCTGAAACGACGCAGCTGAGGCAATAAGCATGCCCAGAACGCCGGAGGATGAACTGGAATAACATTTACAACAATTTACCATTAGAACTGCGAAAAATACATCCACATGATGTTTGACATGCTAAATGGGATGCACTTATCAATACAGTCGATCTTTGCTTTGAAAAATGATTTTAGATCAATACAAGCCACACAAGTGGACCATTTCTCATTCACCTATCAATGTAGTTGGATCCTAGGAATATAAATCAATGCACTGATACATCGATGTCTCGTTATACCCCTAATATGAATAAAAAAAGTATTTTGGGAGGTAAAACCAACAAATCACAGCACAGTCATTTATATAATACTTAATAGTTTAAACAAAATTTCACAATCATCAACTTCATTACCTTGTATTAGATACAAAGAGCAGCCTTGACTTGTAAAATAAATCATCCCTTGACAAAGAATTGGCCTTTTGTCATAACCACTATCGTGGAATTAAGTTTCCCACATCTGGCTGCCAAACCTGACTTTGCCTCTTGAAAAAAAACAAACTGCAGCTGTCATGGGACATGTACAGACACACACTCGCATTATCACACACAGTGACACACAGATATTCTCAAAGCGAAATCACACAGATATTCTCACCAGATGGCGGCCAGCTGTGTCTGAGTCAGCATCGTGGTTGCCATGGCATTTCTCACCTGCTGACCTGACAACAAGAGCGGCAAATGTCAGAACACCAGTATGTCACAGAGAAAGGGGTCACGGGTGTGCGTGTAAAATGCAATAAGGTCATGCATCAGCACAGCTGGTTTCCAAGATGGATTCCTGTTATGTAGTCTTTTTTGACAAAAGAGTAAAAAAGTCTGATTCTGAAATAGGAAAATAAGAACCTTTATAACCCCTTATTCGTTAAACCTGATATAAGACATGATGAAGAAAGAACTGTGACAGTACAAATAACAGGTTTTTTTAACAGGTTTTACAGACGGCTTTCATCCTCTCTGTGTGAGGTAGAGGCTGTAATCTGATAAGAAATTAATCCAAGAGCTTCAAAAACTGGCAAAAAGTCACTCACGTAATGTATTTCATGCTCTGGACCGCACATAATGTGCAAAGTCACACTCTGAGGAAATCATGTGCAAGTCAGGCTGCAGTGTGTGTGGTGTGCGCATTGTTCTTTGACTGTATCATGGTGTCATGGCTATTTCAAGAAAACAGGTTCAGCAAGGCTTGCAGTAACAGAAGGACACACACTTGGCTGACTGAGTGTGTGTGTCTGTGAATGTGTATGTGTTGAGAAACTGCCTCAGTGTCTGACACACCCACAGCCGCCACTTCCTCAGAGTGAGCTAAGGCTTGACAAACATAGAAAAAGGGAGGCGGCCTTTATGAAATCATCAGTGGCTGTTGTTCATGAACATTCATGCCTGCATTCCATGCATATTTTGGTTTTTGTATGACTTACACACTGATCACATATAAAAAACACACACACACACACACACACACACACACACACACGCACTCATCATACCACTGAGGTATCCAGTCATCTGTTTATCCAAGCTGTTGAACTGTTGTCTGTATTTGAGTCTGGAGGCGTGCGGCACAGCCCAGTCACTGGGTCCAGAAGCCATGGGAGACATCACAGAGGGTGATGAGGAAGCAGAGCTGAAGGACACACAATGGTGAAATGAAAATACAAGCTGAACGTACCAAACTTCAGTGAGTCGCATTTGTACTTCACACAATTCTGACAAGGTAAACAAGGCACTGATTGTGTAAAAAGCAGAAATTGCTTAGTGCTGCTAAATGCCTGTATGTGTTTTTCTGTGTGTTACCTGGTAGATCTGAGGTCCAGCAGTGATGACACGTTGTTCACACCAGCAGGTGCACCAGAGGAGAGTCCTAGTGAAGAGGTGTAGGGGGATGCAGAGAAAGGCAGGCCTGACAACACAAAGCACAAACACATGACCATTACACACTATCACAATTATCTGCAACATTATGACGACATTTTATTGTAGCCCCAACAAAAATTCCCCCAACATACTGCATCGACTTTTTCACAGTTTTCAGAAAGGGGAGGGGAGCCCTGTACTGGACCAGTGATATACTGTCATTCAGGAAGTGCTGTAACCTTGTCAAGGACAGGGAGGCTATTTGTATGGAGAAGAGAAGGAGGGA
>JAPZDX010000001.1:18941305-18951602 GCA_029783625.1 Naso annulatus | reverse complement strand
TGACTGGGCACAAACAGGCTCAGACTGGAAACAGATTTGTATATTTCCCGTGTGCCAGTCAGAAAAAAGAGTTAGGCCAGAAAACAGCATCTGCATGGAAAAACTAATGCTGTTTTCCATCGCCCTTGCACATTAGGCTTTACTTAATGTTGTGCATCAAGAATTGGAAAGCTTACAGTGTTCCCTGTACGCTAATTAATATTTCATTACAAACCCGATGCACCTTCGTATAAAGTTAAAACTGGATGATTAAAAAGTTAATGTACTTCCTGTGGTGGTTTTCTTTCTGGTGTTGTTTGATCAAATGGGCCTGTGTGGAGACACTTTCCCCTTTAGAAATCTGTAGTGGCCTTTTAGATTTTTTTTAAATTAACATATCAGAAAAAAATCGAGCATAAGTTTTTATTCATTTCATTGACGACATTTTGTCCTGGTTGATTCATGCGATATAATACGTCTCATTGTTCCTTTCCCTTTTGTCATTTACCTGCACAAATGAGTGAGGAACACTGAGGAAATGGCAATGTGCAAATGAAACTGCCAGGCTCTTGTTAATATGGAGTTCTACCACGGTGACTACATTGTTCGGTTTTGACCCTTAAGTTCTCTCTCGTATTCACTGTAAGTTGCTGTTTTAAAAGCAGTGCTCTCGTTTTCAGTCTTTTGCTCTGATACTGTCATCTTTTTCTGCGAGTGGGAATACAAAGTGGTCAGCTTGCAGGGCTAAATGGTATTTGAAGGACAAATGGAACAATTTGAGCTTCGCAACATCGGCATTAAATTGTGTTCTTGATACTGAGTCCACACTCTGTAGGATGCAGTGCAGGCCACAGTGATGTAAAAGGAAAAATGTTGCATAAATATACAGGGGGGAAAAAAAACTGCACATTTGCTGTCTAATAATCTCTTTCAGGCTGTCTTCCTGGTGCTAGAAACAGGAGGGAGGCCAGATTTGACACCAATGCTGTTAAAAAGCTGACGTCACTGCACTGACTAAGACAGTGAACAGAGAGAGGTGTCACATAGCAAGCCTTCTCCTCTCCTCTCCCTCTTCTTTCTCCTTATTCCCTTCTTTCTCTCCTCTCCTCTCCTCTCCTCTCTTTTCTTCTCTCCCCTCCTCCCGTAATTTTGATTTTATCAAGCATTTTTTGGCATCCAGTAGCCTGCTGGTGTGGAGCTGTTTAGGGGGCATGAAGAGCTTTCTAAATGATGGCTAAATTTAACTAAATGACTTCCTCCACTCAGATCTGATATAATGTTCTCCCCTGCTCCTCTCCTCTCTCTGGATCTTTTTATCACTGCCTCATCCTTTCTAGCTGTTGTCCCTTTTCACCTCCTTCCTCTCTCTCCCTCTCTCTTTCTTTCTCTCTCTCTCTCTCTCTCTCTCTCCTGAAGTGTGATTTCTATTTCTCAATCTCCCTCCCGCTCCTCTCCTATTTACCTTTTTCATCTCGTCTCCTTCTGTCTCCTGCTCCAACCAAACACTCTGTCCTCATCCTCTCGTTTCTTTTATGCTAATTTGTTTTGTTTTGTCTTCTTTCCTCTCGCATAAAAGGGTCAGACTGTGACATCTGAATGTTTCTTTGGTCTGAAGCCGTAATAAGGAGGTTTTACTTGAACTTTGTTTTAAAAAATGAATTTCTGATCGATACACTTTGTCCCTGTTTCTGTTGACTGTCTGCTGTAGTGTGCCTTGGTTTGGAGCCACTGACTGATTAGAAGATAGATCTTTTGCCTGAGAGTTATGGTCAGAAAATTGGAAGATGACAAGTGCTTGTGGATCAGCAGTGAATGGTGACTGAGCCAGCCAACCAGCCTGCCTTTGTGCTGCTCTTTTATCAACTAACAACCTCTCCACGGTGCCGCTAATTACCTAATTTATATGTATAAAGTATATCACCCATTAGATTACAATGTATATTATGTTACCGTATAATTGTGTCATAATGTAATGTAGTATAATGTTATGTTAAAGCTGTAATTTTTTATATCCTAATCTGTGGTATCCAATTACCGTATTTCTAAGTTTGTGATTAATGTATTGATAGAGTTTCACATATTGTAATTACAGAACGTAATGTAATGATATATTACAAATTTAATGTAGTTAAATGTAATATGATTTTATGAACCCTAGAAGTCACAGACGAAAGTTTATTTTTCTATTATACACAGCTTTGATAATATAATATAATATAATATAATATAATATAATATAATATAATATAATATAATATACTTACCTCTTAACCTTTGTGTTGCATATTGGAGCCTCAGTGGAATACCTCACACACATGCAAAACACATGTGTATTAAGCTAATCAAGTGGGAGCCTACCAGGAGCATTTGGCTAACAATATAACACCGCTGCCCACTGCATCAGCCTCAGATAACAATTTGTTTTAGTCATATTGTTGCTGCAGGAAATACTGTAGCCTGTCTGCAGCCTGCAGCTGTGCTCAGCTTTATCATCTTCAATAGTATCACAAATGTATGCAAACATACCGCATTCCTAAGTAAATGAAACCTGTAATCAGTTCACCATGCTTACGCTTTGTCGTGTAATAAACAACAAATTAATATATTATTATTAGAATTATTATAAGTAGTAGTAGTAGACAGTCCCAGACTTCTAGAGTCTCTCCTGATTTCCTGGCAGCGTCACAGTGATGACAAAACATAGTTACTGCTTTTTTTAAAGTCCGCCTTTAATAACATTTCAAGAGTTTCTAACTTACATATCGTGACGTCTTCCAGTATAAGCAGGACATACAGGTGGGGCAAAATGTTTAGAGGAATTTGATTGGACCATCGCAAAGTGGGATCATACCAAACATGGAGAATTCTGGTGACACAGTTAGCGATACGCAGTTAGAGGCTAACGTTAGTCACCTTTCTATCATGAAGGACTACTGACTTCCCTCGTCACCCCTGTTACCGGAGCAGGAACGGCAGGAGGTGGGGGAGGAGAACAAGGGAGAGAGAAAATGTTGCCCTTGCAGTAACGCCGTGTATGTTTGAGTCTGTGGCTCCTGCTGATAACCAGTGATACTTGAAATTACTCTGAACATGATGATAAAAGTCATGTAGCTTTTTTTTAACAGGGTGAAAATGTGATTGCATTTTGTTATAAAAATACAAGTAAACTATTTCTTTGTGTTATTTTGGATGATATAGTTAAATAAGTGAACAATATACCCAGGGATGTGATTTAAAAGGATTAAAATGATTTTTTAAAAAAAACAAAAATTTCATGTGGATTTGAAACTTAAAATGAAAAATTTATCACCACTTTCCAATAACTGCCAGATTGGGTTCCATCTAATTAGACCACAGGTTGCGTTAACCAAATATTTTCCATCATTGACATATTTTTATTAACAATGATGGAAAATGTCGAAGGCTGTCCATCATTTTGACAGATTGTAATTCAGGCCCCTGTCCAGTTGGTGGCGGATGTGTCAAATGAATTAGCTACTGACTAGAAATCCCAGTGTCCAGTGTAGCAGCAGAGCGCGGCTTAACCTCCAGAACAAAGTTAAAACGGCAGTGAGAAGTCGTCTGTCCGAGAGAAAAATACAAAACCTGATGACAGTCGCTTCTGCAGCGATCACACTTGATGCATTTGATTACACACAAGCGAGCGCACAGTTTAAATCCATACACACCAGGAGAAGGGTTTCAGTTCAGGCTGAGCCACAGCAGGACAGCTCAGTTAAATGCAGTTAATTTTTTTTTTATTGGTGGTTTGTTCATGATTTAAATGTAATGGTCTAATTTTGTAAAATTGCATTGTTCATTTGCCTGTTTAAACACAATGGCGAGATGTTTTAGTGGCCTCCACTGTTACTGTGTGGGAAAAGTCATTCAGCTGCTTATGGTGGTGTTTTATTACGTTCATACAGCAGTAAAAGACAGAGAAAAAATAATGCCATATTAAACGCAGTGCGCAAAGTGTGTGTCTACATGAAAAGTGAGCACATGGATGTTGTCAACTAACTTTCCTCCTCATACCGTGGCCTAAATGTTGGTATGTTTATTTTATTAAAATAAAAATGAATGAGTGAAAACTATCATATCTTATCATTTTAAAAAAATGAAATTACGATGATGGATAGCAATTGATTATTACTGATAGACATATTTTCACTGTGCACATTACCAAACTAGCTCTTTCTTTTAAATCAAAGTTCCTTGAAAATATTGAAATACTCTTCAGAAACCAAGGAAAATTCGCCCTTTGGTGGTGTTGAAAGTCTACATATCACGCTGTCGACGCTTGTCTACTTCTCCATACTTGAAAAAGATGAGTAAAAATAATAATTCCATGACATAAATTGAAACTGCGAAGATACTGTTTATAATCCTCTCATACAACACATGTTGCTTTGTGCATCTGTTACATACAGTAAGCCTCACTGCCTCACAAGGGACTCAATCAGCAAGCCCTGGCTCAGCAGGCTACTTTCTCTTTCCACAGCCTCCTCTGTCAACATGACTGATATGTTAATCAGTGTATTATTTATGGTTGAATGTGGAAATCATTGATTAATGCATCATATCTCGAATGTCATGCAAAATGTGTCATCTGTAGACTTGTGTTGATGAAACACTACATAGAAAAAGTTATGTTGCATCGTATCGGATACTGTTAGTAATCACTGTTTATGATGGCTGCGATTAGTCATCTTGGTTGCCAATTAAAAATGATGTAATTTTAATTTGTACGGAATTACATGGCATAGCAAAATACTGCAACCACGGTACAACCTTGTGCTTGAAGGAAGGAAGATGAGTCAAATATCATTAAGAAAATAATTTGCTTTATGACACACTCAAGATTGAATTCCCACTGCAAAGGTGAGATAGCTTATGGTTATATCGTTTTCAAAAAGTAGTTGTAACATCTTCTACCGCAATCAAATCATGCATGAGCCTGTTAAGCTAATTTTAAATTTGTCACGGGTATTCAGTGCAGCTGAAAAAAAGACTTTACAAAGGCAGTAAAATACATTTGCATTTTGTGCAAGGCATTTTGGAACCATAAACCTAAACTTATCAAATTTCATGAAAAAAATGACCCAGAAATCGGCACTTTGGAATTAGTATTACTCTGTTACAGTCTCACAGTATGAAAGGATGTCAAAAAAAAAAGTAGGATTCTACATATCGTGTGGTCTTTCCTCAGTATAATTGTTAAATAGATTTTGGCATGTTGTACATTTGATGGCTAATTTTACCATAATATAGAAGATGAATAAGTTGTTAACGCAGCTATTTTTCTCAAATGTCACATCACCTTCTCTGTGTTTCTTCATATTTGTATTGCCTGCTATTCTTACTGTGATATGCAATTAATTTTAAAAGCTGTTTTAAAATATCTGTTCATGTCGTCATCATAATTGTAGCTTATACATTTTTATGTTGGTTCCCACAAGAAAAAAAACAGCGACAATAGCAATTAACTCCTTTTTACCAGAAAACAACATTTCTGTGGTTTTGATACAATTGTATGTTTGAAAAACCATCACAGTGAGTCTCACAGTCGTCTGCAGCCGTTTATTAACTGTGAGGCTGTAAAACAGCAACGCCATCTCCTGAATCCTGTCAAGTCTGGGTCAAGGTTAATAACCTTGCACTTGAAGATACAGTCAGTTCTGTCCACACAGCATACGTGTGTGCGTTTATGAACTTGCTCTATGATAAATGCAAAGCGTAGCAACAGTGACATAAGTCACGGAGTCAGCTTCCTGAAAGGCTCAGGACAAAACTGTTGATATCAATAATGTCATCCACATCTTACTTCCTCCTCTTTCTTCCACTCCACTGAGATTTTTCAACATGACAGCAGTTGAAGACCTTTGGCCAGTTGCACTATTACACAGAAATACAACTGTCAATGTTCATATCAAGGTTTTTCTTCTCCCGTTCTTTTCCCTGCAACCTCTTCTGAGCAGCTGTGACATAATTTAGAGTGACTGCAGTTAGTGCCAACTCAGCATGTGTCGTACCATGACAATAAGTCAGTCCAGTCGATCCAAACACTGATATGAAACTAATACACCTCTTGATGGGATATGATATCACTGACTGAGCATATCTGTAAGCTGTAGCTGCTCATAACAACAATGACCTAATCGAGACATGACCTCTTTTGCATGAATTAAAACAGTCACACGCCCACCAGGGTAATGCGGCATTTGGTAGCTCATCGCCAGTGATTTTGATCTTACCTGCAAAAATAATGGTCAGTGAGAGCGAGTGAATGTTTCATCATATCAGAGTCTCCTTTGTAACGTTTTCTCAGTTATTGCAGCAAAGAGGATTGGTTTCCTGTTTTGGTTTTCTTGCAGTTAGCCTTACTCCTTTAGAATTTCTTTTTCTAGCGAGATGAAATTGCTTGTGCATGCAGACTCTTTCATTCGCTATCCTCTGTCTTGATTTTGTATACATATGCACGAACAAAAGCTAACCAGCGAACTACCTCGCTCAACAGCTGTGCAAGCACACTAGGTTACACTAGGTTAGCATAAGTCTCTTTTTTTCTGCAGTCTTTCTCTATGGACATTTTTCACATGTGCTGACTTGGCTTTACTCAGATCGACTCCACATGTAAACCCGGTGCAGTAGGGATTAATAATGAAATCCCTTCAGACGTTTCCACAGCCTGCTCACAGGAGGATCAGATGCACCAGTGTTAGTCAATCGCGGGCACGACAACTCAGTGCCTTTTAACTCGTAAAGAAGTTCAAATTGTGGTTTGTGGTTGCCATGTTAGGATAGATGGCAGGCCGACAGACAGCCAGGCTTTGGTTTTGGGGTTTATGCAGCGTTTCTGTGGGTTGCACCGCTAACTCCTCTTTAGCTCCTTCTTGTGATGGAGCTGTTTTACCCTTAAAAGACATATAAGTTTCATTAGTAAATAACCGCCCCGTTAGTGGAGAAAGATTCAGCAAAGTTGTAAAAGTGGTGGAGGATGTCTGTGATATTAATCCAGTGCGAATCTGCCATGTCTGTTATTTGTAAAGAAAAAATTCTACTGACTATCACAACCATATTTCGACAACAAAGAGGTCCTGTGATAATGTTAGTCCTGTGCAAACCAACATGTCTGTGATTTTTGGTGGCACTTCTTTTTAAACACCTTCTTCTGCCACCAGACAACTGAACAACGACGAAATTTGATTGTGGCTCGTAAAACATTGAACAGCAGCCAACAGCTGCACTGTCAGATTGGCTATATTCACAGTAGAAGATTAGAGGAGGTAGTGAGCAACGTTTCAGGTTCAGTTGGTTGTGAGGCGAGTGTGCAGGGACCGTTTGAAAAATGCAACAGTGGAAAAACTTCAATAACTTCACCCTTATGTGGTGTCACCAAATTCACCCCAAGTGGAAAATTCAAGAAATGACTCATCTTTCAGATGTGGGAAGTGGATTTAGTGAGACTACACTGCATAAGGCTAAAGTCATTCAATGCTTATGCTGTTTGGTGTTGCACTTTGTATACGCTCCCTGCACACATGCCTGACGGCCGATTGCACATGAAGATCAGTGAATTATTCCAGCTCATTTGGAGGAAAATAGATTGCAGCAATAATATCATTGTAACGAGTTATTTTATTTTGTAGTCACTGTAATAATATTACTGAAATTCTGTTGGTAAATTAGTTACACTACTCATTACTGGAAAAAGTAACATTATCATACTAACGCTTCTGCCCAAAATTGGTTATCACCAACAACTGATGCTGAAGCATTACAACAGGTTTTTCAATGACAAGAAAAAGATCAAAGTTATAAAATCCATGCGACTCTGGATGCATTGACAACAACTAGCTGGGGTGCAGTCACTTAGAGCTGGTTTTCAGTATACTATTTTTAAAAATATATGTTACGTCATGATGTTATATATGCATGGATTATTTAGATGATATATGATAATACCTAAGAGGTATTAAAAAGTAACACAAATGTGCACTCAACATAAATTGCTGTGAGCAAAAAGGATAAAACGCACTTGTATATAGTATATCTGTGTGTGTACGTGTGTGTGTGTGTGTGTGTGTGCATGTGTGTGTGTGTGTGTGGGAGAGAGAGAGAGAAATAAAGGGAAGAGAGAGGAGTAGGGGAGGACATCTACATGGGGAGAATGAGGTGGCAGGTCCATCTGTCATACAGACGCAAGCCAGATCAGCACCTGCGGTCACACTCATATTCACATAAACCACACACACACACACGCCATTTGGAAAGAAGGAGTTCTCAAAATAACCTGAAAACCAAAAACAGCAACACACAAATTCACCACATTCACCTCAGTACATATTTTATATATTGAGAAAAAAGATGAGCAGCTGAAATGGTAAAGATGATGATGCCGATGATCATGTTATAAGCCAGGATATTGTGACTTATAAGCCATAAACATTAAGCAAGTGGAGATGAGGCTTTGTACAGAAAATATCCAAAAGCAACTACAACATAAAACTCTTTAGCTGCTGTTCCACAGAGAACTGTACATAGTTGCTGTACAGGAAACAGAGATCACAGATGGAACACTTTATGGATACATGTACAGATAGATGTAAAAAAAAAACAAAAAAACACACACACACAATAATTCCATTCATCAATAAACAGACAGCTGCTTATCATGGAAAGGTGCAGTTTCATAACACATTAAGGAAAAACACTGGTAAGGGTAGAACATGCTCCTCTGTGATTTCAACAATTAAATGTTTAAGGAGGAAGAAATGATGGGAGGGTGACACCCAACCACAAGGTGGAGCTATACACCAACATTTCTTTGAGCTCAGCGACATCATGAACTACCTCTGCTATGTCCGAAGCTTTTCCAGCAAACAAACTTTGAAGCTGTGGTGACAGAAAACTGAGTCAGTGGAGAGACAAAACTAATGACAGTGTATAATGACTTGGAACTGACACACACCCACAGACACACTGCTCAGCTCCGACTGCCTGCAGTGGCTGAGGGCTGTCATAACTTAGCCAAGACACATGCACTACGACTGACAAGACAAGATTTGATTTGATAAAATTACACACTAACAGATAATCACTCATGCCAGGGTTTTGAAAGGCTGACATGTCAGTGGGGGAAATAAAAGTAATACTAAAAGGAGAAAGAAAAGAGACAAGACAATGTAAATGGAATGAATTTGATGACATTAGGAAAGCAGTGAAATCACAGTCACTCAAAATAATATTTCTTACTATCTCTCTTAAGAAATGAAAGAGAATCCAATGGGATAATGGCCCTTGGGTCACTTTCTTTACTACCATGTGTTAGTAAGTAATTTGGTATTCTTAATTTCTATATTACAATGAAATTTAAATGGACGACGGGCCTGCTTTTGTTAGATCTCACACATGAAAGACCATAATTATGTTTCACCAGACAACTATAAAACCTTCAGTTCAAAAACAGTAACATAAAAATGGACAGGATAACATCCACATTTTGGAGCATAAGCAGGTGTGTGTCTACGTGTGTGTGCATGGGAAGCAGGGAAACAAGTGTGTGTGGTTGGAGCCGTGCGAGCACAGTGATGTAAGCACTAATCTGCAGACAGATACAGCCCAATCAACCAAAATAAAAAGATTACCAGGCTACGCTGTGTGAGTATGAGTGTGTGTGTGTGTGTGTGTGTGAGAAAGAGAGATAGAGGTGAAAAAGAAGGAGAGACAAAGAGAGAGGGAGCCAGACAGACACAGTCCAAGTGCAGAACAGAGATAGTAATGGGCCTCATTACTAAGAAATGGGACAAGCATTCGGCTGAATCCCTGCATGAACAGTTCTGCAAAAGTATTCTCATGGTACAAAGAAAGGCTCTGTGCATGGAAGAAAATTTAGGCCAGTATCCTTGACTTCTAATACTTGAAAAGACCTATCTAATTGTGGAGCCATGTTGAAACAGGTCCTCTAACTTCTAAATGTACTTGAACTTTTAAGTGAGGTGTGTCGGCCACCTTGGCCAAGACTGTTTCAGATCCAAAAGGTTCAAAAAAGAGGCTGATTCTCTTGGACCTGATACTGATAATAGACCCTAACTAACCCTAACCCTAACCCTAAATTTTGAATACATTTCTACACCCGCACAATGGACATAAGGTGTATCAATGTTGTTGGCTTGGAATCTTTTATCTCTAACATGAAATGTTTTCGTCAATGACAAATATTCTTAGGGGGCATTCAAAATCCCATACTTTTGCTTTTCACTTGTTTTATGTAATGCAGCTGCCCTTATAAAGTGCATACTGTTGCATGCACATACTG
>JAPZDX010000001.1:18881621-18899753 GCA_029783625.1 Naso annulatus | reverse complement strand
TACAAAAACATCTATGTAATTTTTTTTTACAGCTTGTAGGAAAATAAACAATGTCAGTGACACTTGTCTATCTGTAGACTAGGGGTGTATTGCGCAAGCTACGGCTGTGGCTTGAGTTATTGTCTCTGGCTGCGACAGGCCGTAGCTCCAATGTTAGCAGTATAGCCGCAGGCCTTCAGTTGTACCACATTGAACGTCACTCGATGATGACGCTGTGGTGTTACTTCAAGTGAAAAACGTCAACTTTCACGATGCATGGTGGGTTAGAGTATAACAGCATCAACCTGATTATGTTACAGTTTGTTAAAATAACATTAGCTGCCACTCTTGCTTGCACTGTTACTGTGCTTTCTACATGTAGTGACCGTTACAACTTCAGGAGAACTCACACGCAGTGCATTATGGTACATGTAGGTGCAGCAAAAACGGCTGTATGAACAGGACAAACTCAGCTTTCTTGGTCAGTATAGCACAAACTGAGGAATTTATTAGTTCAATTGACTACAATTACCATCAACATTGATTGGACATCCATGTGAACAATGGGAGAGTTCTCCTTCAATATAGCCTATTTTCCTTAACCTTGCACAAGCAGCTGCATTATTAGTAAACAACCACTTGCTACTAAGACTAAGTCTTTGCATCAGGTAAAAAAAAACAATAAAAAAAAACAACCTGTCGCCACACATCAATGCGTGGCATCCCTGCTACATTATTTGGCCATAATGACAATTCACACAGGAGTTGTGGCCATTAAGATCTGAAGAGTCATCAGTTCGGCTCACAGTGGATAAAATGCATAAGATTGTGTTTGGCCTTTTTGAATTTCTGTATGTTGTGCTAGAATATCAATATTTTAAGGTCTCTAATGCTATGTGCAGGTTTGACACTGTAAATGTAACAAATACTAATGTTGTTAGTATCTGTACTTTCTCTGGTCTTTTCCTTGTCGAGCAGAAAAGGAAACTGCCCATCCTTTAGAAAACTGTTGTGGCTGTGAGGCTCACTCCGGGGCTGTGTGGAGCTCCGTGGAGGAAACTTAACCTCCAGAAGCTGCAGTCAACCAGCAGGATTTTTTTTTTTCTCACAACATATCCTGATAGCCTGGATTGCTTTGTCCTCATTCTTGTGGCTGTAGTGGTGGCGTTGCCCTAGAAATTCGGTTCATTCACAAGAGTTGATTAAGAAACCGTCCTGGGTTGGTAGAGTTCCTTTTTAGGGATTTTTTTCGCTGTCAGTTGCAAACTTCCCTGCATCATTCTGCTGCTCTGAGCACTTTGTATTGGGATGTCTTCCTCTCAACTTGGTAAGGGGTTAATTTAACACAGGCCTCACACAAACCTCAAGACTTGTGTATGGTCAGTGCAGTGGCATGTGTGGTGTGGGGCATCTGTGGATCAAAAGGTAGGTCACATTGTCTCTGTGACTGCCGCTGCTCTCGACATCTGCTCCGTAACTGAGCTGAAGGAGACCATCTGTCTGCGGTAGTGTTAATTTTGTCAGCTATTTTTTTTGTTATTTAGTCTTAGTCTTAGAAAAAAAGTACTATTTTAGTAAGCTTAGTTTTATCAAAGAAAATGTTTACACTTTATACAGTTACCACCACCATACTGACATATGAGCGGCGGCGGCGGCGGTGGTGGTGGCTCCCCTACCTGTGGCTCCTATTACAGAGCATTTGCTCCTGAGTAAACAGTTAAAGGAATGATATTTGTCTTCACATGTTTTATTTAAAAATAATAAGAACAATTTTTACAACAAATTTCGGTTGTAGGCTTACATGCTTTCATGTGTTTGAATGGTGATTTTACTAAAACAGAGTCTGCACATGTAAAAAATGCAGTCTCCATTCTGGAACACACTGCCACTTTTGTCCACGGGAACTGCCAAAATCACCCCAAAATGAAAAGTTCTTTTACTCACTTTTTATATCGAGACCTATATGGTTTTATTTTGCCTTTTAAGGAAGCTACAAGTGTAAGCTACTAACAAGAACGGATGGCAGCCACACTTGTCTGTCACATAATGAGTATATCATGAGAGTCAGTATAATTGATGAGAGCTTCTAAGCCTGTTGACAGGCACAAGAGCCTTGAGTCTACAAATTGCACCAGTCCAACAAAAACACAAACTAGCACACAGTCGATCCGAAAACACATGGAAGGGAATAGACAGCGAGTGTGTGTTCCCTGCTGGTGTGATTTTCCCAATTAGCCTCATCTGTCGTGATGGATCCGTGGTTAATAACTAAGTTATCTACACTGCTCATTAAGACTTCCCCGAGCATTGTGTGCTATCAACATCAAACACAGTCTGTCTTGTCGTTTTTTTCAAAATCCACTGGATATGGAAGAGGGTGTGTCTCCTGTCTCTGCATTTAACAGACTAGTAATTAACTAGTGGTCTCTTATCTCTTCTCGTTGACAGAGTTGTCAAAAAAGCTATGAGTCACATAGACAGTGAAAAAAGTTGGAGGGAGAGGCAGGCAGATACGGTTACATACAGGGACATGAGAAGAACTTTGTGTTTTTATTAATACTTTGATGGGGCTTATGTGCGTCTCTTGTCCCTTCATGTTGACAGAGACGTGAAAAATGTGTCTGAACACATGACTCATGCGGTTAAGTAATTGAGATAGAGTGAGAAAGAGTGATTAGTAGCTGCTAAGAGGTTGGATTTATACATTATTTATTGTTGTATGTGTCAGTATTATGTGTTGCCGAGGCTTGTTTAGTGATGCTCTTGTCTCACTATTACTTTCTTATTTTCGTTGTCACTGATTTCAGAAGTGTAATTCTCACATAACAAGAAATAGAGGAAAAAGGGAAAAACAGAAATAAAGACAGAAAAAGGCGCAAAGTGGCCGAGGAGAGACAGAGGGCAGAAATGAGTGACAGCAGGAAGAATGGAAACGCAGAGAGATGAGTGGGATTTCAGATGAGAGAGAGACTGTTGAAAGAAAGAAAGAGAGCGAGAGAGAGAGAGAGAGAGAGCGAGTGAAATTGAATGGAATATCAGATGAGTGGGCCATTAGTCACTGCCTTCTTGCTTCCCGCTGTGACTGTGTTTCCATGGTGATAATTAGCATATCAGACACTGACCCCGCCTCCACAGCCCTCAGTGCCTTGTTAACCAATTAACTTCTGAGTCAGTGAGAACTAAACCAGAAAGAACAGAAATCGAATATAAAAGTCAATCAACAGTGGTAACAAAATTGAGTCCAACAGCTACCTTTGCTTCACCGCATAAAGAGATATGATGCTAAATTAAACCGTTTCTATTAAAAAATGCGGCTCTTTGCAAAAATGCAGGCATGAAAGGAACATTCATGATGAAATATACAAATGTTGGCACTTATCTGAAGGTCTGGGCAAATTATGTAATGTCCTTTGTCTAAACTGGATAAGAACAGTGTCAGAATGGATGATAGATCAGGATTGTTATTTGAAAGACCATCCTCAGTGCATTAAGGATAAGGGAAATATTCTTATAAGGTATATTTAGCAGTTATCCTAGAGGGTTTGATCACATGATCTTAATGTTTAGTCATAATGGATTTGCAGATGTTTTATTGATCACTCTAAGGAGTTCTTGTCCATGTTGGTTTAAAAGCTCAGGTTCAAAGTTATTGTTCACCTGGGAAACAGCATGATTGTTGATTAAACAATCTCACCACAAAGTGCTTTTGGCAACTGTTCCACAGCCTTTAAACATAGGACGTGACATTGTGTAATTTCCTGTCAAGTATCAACAGAGTATCTAATCTTCACACAGAAATGTTACAGAAAGGGCAAAGAATAACATCTTGTGCATCATCAACAACACTCAGAAGTTTCAAGACCCTTATATTTTGTTCAAAACTGTGGGACTTCAACAATGTAACTGCAATTAAATTAGGAAAATGCCTGAGGCGAGTACAACTCGTATCATTTCTCTGCTGCTGCAGGCCTGCAAACCTCCCGGTGGTCTGAAGCTCCAATGCTACAAGTGTAAACATCAACGCTTTCCTGATGCTCTGAGCTCCCAGACCAAGCAGAGTCAGCTGGGCTGCACGGCCACCTGAGCTGACCCGGTAACAGCTACCACAGCTAGCAAAAGTTAGCCGCTACTTTATCAACAAGTAATGCTGTCTATCCATAAGGAAACTCCTCAGCTCACAATTATTTGTTTCTATGTACAATTTGATCTTATCTCACCAAAACCAGTGAATGACAGTGAGCAGTTTCAGAAAGGCTAAGTATAAAATAGTGATTTTTTTTTTTTAATGTGATAATGCACAACTACTCTAACTGAGTCCCACAATAAGAACATAGAGTTGAAAATGAGCATGACTGGTCCCTCTTAAATACTACCACATTTGTTATATTATTAGATGTTGCAGTGATCCAAATAACTTCACCGCTGTGGACTTTTAACGCAGGATAGCACTTATTAGTTTCTTCATAGATGCACTGACCAACCCTCAAGAAGCAGCAGTTGAGTAAGGACTGTGTCTGTGTGATAGGACAGGTTGGTGGCTGCCCTTGAACGAGGCACTGAATCACAAACTAGTCTGGTGGCACTGCACTCACTGCCAGCCCTCTTCTCCAACCCCTCTGAAGAAAAGTTTGTGAAAGGACAATGTATCCAGCAATGAAAGGTGGCTGCTCACGAAATAATTCTGAAGTTCCCCTTGAACAAGGCACTGAATTCCAAATTTCTCCAGGGGTGTTGCATCGCTGCCAACCCTGTGCTCTGTGAAGAAATGCCCGTGTTCTTACATGTTTAGGAGGGGTATGCAGAGTGATGCATTTAAAGTACATTACTACAGAAAGAAGAGCCCTGATTCAGAGGTGTACTTTAAAGATGGTAGAAACAAAATTGGAAATTTAAAAGGGTTCTTTCAAACGATGCCTGCAGACCAAGTGTGCTGATATGGTGATTTTGTGTTTATGTGCAAGGCAATGCAAGTTTATTTGCATAGCACCTTTCAACACCAAGGCAACTGAAAGTGTTTTAAAAAATGAAAGGCATTAAAGGGATAGTTCACCCCAAAATTAAAAATCAGTCATTGTCTATGAGATTACTGCAGCACCTTTTCCTACAAAACTCCAGCAGTGTTTTGTGGACTAAATACCTTCACCTGGCCTTCAATTGACATGAGGGTGAGTAGTGGACGGAATTTTCATTTTTGAGCACGAACCATTGGATATGAGTGGGACAAGTCCCACCAACTTTTCAAATCACTGTAAAGAAATTTCAAATCATAGTAATAATTATTGCTGGTAGTAAGAATTAGTGGATTTCAACAAATTACCAGCTCAGTCCCTTTGTAACAGGGGTTCCCCCATCTTAACAAATAAATATCAATCGCATGCAGAAATGCATCAGAATACACAAAATCCATCTTTCCTGTCAAAAATTTGTCTGGGTGATCACCCCAGGACCCCTGTTAAATTGTCCCACACACTTTTTTATGCTCCTGATACCCATATCTTTAGGTAAACTATCCCTTTAAGAAGAGAAACACAAAGCATCCGGACAGAAAAATTACACAAGAGCAAGAAAAAGCTACATAAGGAGACAAATTAAAATATCATTTAAAAGAATAAAATATACTCAAAGACAAGGTAAAATAGAATAAAATGGATAAAACAAGAGAACAGAAAAATACAGTGCAGTGTAAGATATGAATAAATTGTACCAGATTTGATTTGATTAAAGAGTCTTACGTCCTGCTTTAAAAGAAGTAAGCCCTCATGTTTCCTTCATATTTGTTCTAGATATGAGGTGCACATAAAATGGAGTGCTTCTTCTATGTGTTAAGATTTAGCACTGGGGACAGTAAGCAAAGCTGTCCTAGATGATCTGAGAGGTCTGAACGGATCATAATCGAGCAGCAGATCAGAGATGCATTTTGGCCCCAAACCATTCAGTGCTTTATAAACCATCAGGAGTATTTTACACTCTATTCTTTGAAAAGCAGGAAGCCAGTGCAAAGATCTAAGGACTGGACTGATGTGATTCACTCTCATGGTCTTAATGATGACTCAAGCAGCAGCGTTCTGTATGAGCTGCAGCTGTCTGAAGCACTTTTCAGAATTACCTGTAAAGACAGCATTACTGTAGCTGAGCCTACTAAAGATTAGTGCATGGACAAGTTTTTCTGAATCCTGCTGTGAGATAAGTCCCCTAATACTTGATATATTCTTAAGGTAATAGTAGGCTGATTTTGTAATGTGGCTTTTGAAACTAAGGTTTGAGTCTATGACTACGCCAAGATTTTTGATTTGATTTGTCATCTTTAATGTTAAGAGTAGTGAGGCAAGCACTGATTTTTAATTTTTTAATTTTTTTTTGGCTCCAAAAGCAATTACTTTGGTTTTATACGCTTGATTTAGGGAATTTTTTATCTTGTCCTGTTACTGATTTATTCAAAGCACCTTCTCATCTGGATATTTTTTTATTAATATCTGTTGTCTGAATACTAATAGAAAGATATTTAATTGTGTTCTAAATTCTAAGCTGGTGGGAGCATGTAAATGTAGCAGAGGCCCGAGCATGAAGCCTTGGGGAACTTCTCATGTCATTTTTGTACATTCAGATATGTAATCACTGGGTGACAAACTATTCTCTGCCTTTGAAAATAGGATATAAACCTGAATTGCTAGTGAATATTATTTTTTATAGCATACATTTGACTTAATGTGATCTGTATACATTATACTCTGAACCATAATTTTGTTGGTTGAACACACAGTAACAGATAATGACAAATCTCTGCACCTCTTCTGACTCTTGTTTCACACTGTCATTGACCCCTGTGCACTCTGTTTTTTTTTACATTTTGTTGTGCAGTGAGAATTTTGTAGCATCATCCTTGAGAGAGTAAATTTTTTTGTTCTTGTGCTCATACCTTTTACATATTAAAATCACAGTTTAGGGTCCCGTAGCAGCAATGTGAGTCTGTTTTCGAGTTGTACACTTTGTTGTTGGGAGGTTTGTTGCTAGTTCTTCCTTTCGCAGCTATCCATGGCTGTGTCCTACTAAGCACCAGAGTTGATCAGGCACTCTGCCTGGATGGTGGTGTAGGCCAGCCAGTAGTGTTGCAAATCTCAGGGTGCTTGGCTCTGGCTATCACTCATCCTCCCATTTCCCAGGGAAATGATTTATTCTTAGGCTTTGCACCAACAGCGTTGCATAGAGGACTACTTGCAGAATTATTGCCTGACAGAAAGCCCTCCTGTGTCTTACTAGTCTTGTCGGTGCTAATTATCCGTGTGTTTACATTCTTTTGTTGTCCGCTGTTTTGAGTCCATGGTGAAGTGGTGTCATTCATAATCACCTCCACAATCAATAGGGGGGACATCTTTCTAATTACTAACTGCAGCTTAGTCCCAAGTTTCCAGTCACTGTGGTTAAAGCGCAAGGCTTGTGCTGTTGAGAGGAGATGCTTGTGTAGTAAAGAGTAAATTAAAAAAAGGGGTTGAAAAATTTGGTCATAGCCCATTGTGTTTTTCATTAATTAAAGTACCAGTGATTCATAAATATCCAGAAGTCACTGTCCATAATCTATAGCAAAAGAAAGAAGACTCCCAGAAAGTAGAAAGTGTTGTTTATTATAAAGCAAAGAAAGTTTTATTTTAGCTGCACTAATCTGTATTTTTATGATAGCAATGGGTGAAATGAGTGTAATGCTTAAGCAGTACCTCGTAATGGCAAACCCACCGAAGATTATTACCTTTCCTCCTCAGGGTGTTTGAGCCTGTTTCATCTCATCGTTTTGGTTTTACGACCAAACTTACCACAACTCCACTGTTTTGTCAGTCCCACTGCCCCCATCAACCATATTTCCAGCCGCAACAGCAACAGGTTTGGCCAAAACAAAACAAGACATTAGATAAACCAACCATACACTCTCTCCCTAGCACCAAAAGGCAAAAAGACAAAGTTGACCAGCCGGTGAACAAAATGCAGATCTCAGCTGTTAAGGAGCCAGATTTACCATTTGGGTTAAGTTTTTGGACCAGGGTTAAAAGATTAGTAATCTAAATGAGCTGCGTTCAGTGCAGTTTGGTGGGCTGGGGACTGCATTGCTGCTTTTTGCAGACGATGTGGTCCTGTTGACACCATCAGTCTGTGGCCTTCAGCACTTCATTGGATCGATTTGCAGCTGAGTGTGAAGCAGCTTGGATGAGGATCAACATCTCCAAGTCTGAGACCATGTTTCTCAGCAGGGAACCGGTGGCCTGTCCACTTTGAGTAGGGAATGAGTCTTTGCCTCGAGTGAGGGAGTTCAAGTATCTTGGGTCTTGAGTGAGGACTGCGGTGCGGGGATTGGTTTTAGAATTGGTGCAGAGGGAACAGTTTTTCACCTGCTTTAACGCACTGTTCAGAGTTCAGAGCCGATTTTGATTTGCAGTCTTTCTAAAACAATGAACAGACAACAAACACAAACTATACTCTGCCTTTTAAAATAGGATATAAACCTGCATGCCAGTGAAAATTGGTTTTAATAACATACAACATTTGCCTGAACGTGCTCTCCCTCAGTTAAGAGCATCCCTAGTAAAAACGGAAAAGTCTTTCTTTAGCATTTAAAAAAATCTGTGTTTACATGAGGAACTGAAAGTACTGTAGTTAGCATGCCAGACAGGTAGTTGGTGGTGTAAGTTTGTAGTGGCATACTATTGGAACTGCTGAAGTTGTTTACTTCCTGTTGCTGGTAAGCCCCAAGCAGCCACAAAATAAAGAAATTCAGCTGTAGTTTGACATTTAAAATTATACAACGAATGCTTGAATTTGCATCAGTAGACTGTCGTCATATTTGACTTGCTTTGGGTGCACTGTGGAGTGTGTAATCGCAGTTTGGTAGTGGCTACTGCAGAATGCATTGACTTGTGCCAGCAGTAGCATTAGCATAGTCACCACTTTAAGAGGCTCTGCATTTTGCCAGTTTTCACAACTGGAAAGAAGGTTGCAGTTTGAAAATACTGCACTCTGGAACCCGGTTTTAAAAGTTTACGATTTCAGGGGTGCCAGCGCACTGTTGTCATCTGAAAGGAAGGCTGAGCCACAACAAAAGTGTACCATTTGATGCAAAAACCTCGGTGTGTAAACTGTCTCTTACTCAGGTCACTTTTAGGGAGATTTCACAGACTTCCATTCATTTTCTAAAGACTTACCTGAACACAAACCACAGCCATTACTTGTCTAACCCTTACACTTACCTTGGCTATAATTGACCTTAACCTAATTCTAACAGCTGACCCACAAATTTGATGTTGAGGTTACAGCTCTCGTCCTGCATTCCAACAGCCATCCCCAATTAACAGGCTGTCAGTCTGAAATGTCTCCCCGAAAGTAGCTCGAGTTAAACCCACACATACCGACAAACACCCACCACACCAAATACAGACACACTAATGACAGGACACAAAGATCAGAGAGCAGGATTCCAACTGTAGGTCAGTTACCATAGCAACAGAACAGAACGCACTGGAGATGTGTCACCATAGGAACCAACATCCAGAGAGAGAGAGACAGAGAGAGAGTGGAAGAAAGAGACAGAAGGAGACAGAGACATTTTAATAAAAGACAAAGACAGAAGAAGAGACAGAAATGTAAAAAGGAGACATAGATATTGTATTAGACGGAGAGATGGAAGCTGGAGAAAAAGAGAGTGAGCAAGAGAGAAAAAGTGAGACATAATCAAAGTCACGAAGACAGAAAAGGAGGAGGAGGGAGATGAGACAGCTCAGAGGGGTATGACTGTATCTACTGTACTTCCCTACAACGTGTGCAAAGCAACATGTTGGTAGCTCACACATCACTCCGGCAAAACAAACAATATGCCATGCTGACAATGTTGGACTTGTAACTTTATTACCCATACACCAAGAACTCCGCACCTCTGTAGCTGTGTCCTCTACCAAGTTTATGCGAACTGTTTCAGCCTCTCAAAGGTAACACAATGGTAGCATTAGTCACAAAACATTCCTGCTTTGTCAGTGTTTTCAAAAACAGTGACCTTTAAATCACAACACTGAGCCTAGCTGCCCACGTAAAGCTACAGCAAAAATTATTTAGGGACTCCAGCTGTTTCTGTTGGATTGGATAGAGTGATTAGTTTAGCGTTAAAGGGACGTGCTGCAGGAATTCTTTGTTAGCCATAGTTACAGCCGAACGGTGGCAACCACGGCTGGTTTGATTCCAGCCAGTGACCTTTGTTGCATGTCATACACCCATCTCCTTCCTGTCTGCACCTTTACTGTCACCGTCTACTAAAAGCAAAAAGCAAAATGCCACAACCACATCCAGATTTACTCATCAGTTGTGCACTATTTATGTCACAATTTTTTTTTTTTTTGACATAACTCCTTCAACAACTCTCATGCAAATGTAGTTTTTAATAAATGAAAGAAAAGAAAGGAGCAGTTTTTTTTTTGTCCAGCTCTCGGAATGAAGCTTGCTGGCAGCTGTTCATAGTCCTTTGCAGCATTTTTAAAAATTCATAGTGTAATATAGACTGTTGCTTGATAGTCAGAATGTATAGATGGACACTTATGCCTACTTAGCATTAAGCTGGGGCCTCCAAATTTTGCCAGCTGCATCCACTTGTAGGTACAACATTCTAATGTGGTTTGGGTGAGCTTTTTTGTTCTGGGAGAAAATTACAGCAGCTTTGCAGAACTTTTTTTGTTTTTTGTTTTTTTCTCACACAATACTGATCATGAAGCCATCCAATGTAATCTATTCCTAGTCCTCTGCTGCTACTGTGTGGCCCTCTGGATAAGAAAGTGCACCTCATGCTATGTTTAATATCTCAATATAGCCTTTTTCCATTTTTATGATCTGTATTATTGAGATTTTATTAGCCATAATGATGGTATTTAAATGGTGGTATAATATTAAAGATATTGAGAGACAGAGAAGGAGCCAAAGACATGCAGGAAGTAAGGGGGGAAGGAAGAGACACGGAGAAAACAATTGATAGGGAGGAAAAGAAAAAGCAGACAACAGGAGGAAGCAAATATACGGACAGGCAGCAGAAAGACTGTGAAAGGGCAAGCTGAGACAAAGAGACACAAAGAATAGATTGGTGTGTGCATGTATGTGTGCCACAGTCTAGAGATTTGTGCTAGCTTAGTTCTTATTCCAATCACACACGCTGCCTAATGAGCTAATGGGCCTGACAGCCAGACAGACACACACAGAGTGAGGGACAGGGAGAGAGGCAGGCGGATAGATGGAAAGTCACTACGCCAGTCAGACAGTCAGTCAGCAAGGCAGCCATTCATCCATTCAGATGGTCAGTCAGCTAGTCAACCTATTAGCCCCTCATTCCATGTGAGGTTTGTGTGACTGTGGCAGATAAGAGATGCACAATATTCCCTTGGCATTTTGTGAAAAACCTGCTCTTCTCCTCTCTTGACCCTCTCATCCCTGCGTGTCTTTCAGTCCTTCCTCCCCCTTTCCCTGCACACACGCAGGTACACACATCGACTCAGAATGTCTCAGCAAAATGTTATGAATCACAAAGAAACAGAAACTGTGATTACGTTCCTCCCTGGCTTTAAAGTGCTACATGCCGCAGCACCCCCTGTTGTGTCAAGATCACAATTATGGGGCATTTGATAAGAAGTCATTTTACAGATTTGTCAAATAAATGACTAGTCGAAAGTGTCCTGTGACTAGCTGAGTAAGACCTACAGCAATCAGCGACAGCTTCATGATTAGCACCTCCTGTGGTGCCAAGTTCTAGCTCTCCTGGCAATTATCTATATGTGTTACAGATAGCTGAATCACCATAATAATTATGAATTTGGCCTCAGATAGGAAATATTGAAATTAAATCCCCGAAAGGCAAAAAGAAAAGATAAAGTTAGCTTTTCTCTGTTAATGCAGCCTATTGATGATTACTTTGGCCTCAAACAAAATGGTATCATTATTGTTATTATCATTATTCTCTAATTATCCCTCCAATTATAATCAAAGCTTTTCCCAAGTGGCTACTGCTTTTTCCTTTACATTCTTTTTCACTCTCACTTCTTCATCTTTCCGTGTTTTCTCTGTTGTTTTGCTGCTGTAGTTGCCTCGCGTTCGGAATATGTTGTTGTGATTTCTCAGACTGCTCTCTTTTGCTTCATTTAATAATTTTCCAGGTTTTAGTCATTTCCAGAGGGCATCAGTATTACCAGAGCAGGTCAGCAATTTGATTGTGCCAGTGCACACTGGTAATGTCCCTCACTCCTTGAAATGCTAAAATGATTTACTGTGGCCCTGTGGTAACCACAGAAACACATTAAACAATGTCAGCCAGAGTGCAGGAAAAAAAAGCAAAAACCCATTTCAAGTGGCTATATGTCTTTTTTTAAAGCCTCACCGCTGGCTAAATGGTCCTTGTAATCTAGATGTGACGTTCACAAGCTGGTAAATGCGTGAACGAGATGTGTACCTGGATACAATCATAGTTTTTCAAAGATTAAGCTGATAATACAGCAGGTGTTTTAGCAGGAGCAGCCTGAGAGTCGTATGTTTACTTGTGATGCACAGAAAGCCAAAGTCCTAAGTTAGTAAGAATGAGAGCTGAGGGACTCGAGTCACATGACTTGAGTCAGTCTTAAGTGGCTAATTGCAGGACTTGTGACCTGCTTAGCTAACTAATAAAAGATTTGTCTTGACTTTGACTTGGTAACTATGATTTGAATTACAATAGACTTGTTGACTGAGAGACCTGACTTAAAAGAACCTTTGTATATTATAAATTGATTATTGGCATTTTTTTTGATAATGAGAAGTTAAAGGGAAAATCCTCCACTTTTTATGTGGATGTCCAATCAGTGCTGATGGAAACTGTAGCCAACCGAAGCAATAAATTCCTCAGTTTGTGCTACATCGACAGAAAACGCTGAGTTTTCTGAGTTGTCCTGCTCACACAGCAGTGACTTGCAGAAATGGGAACATTTCTTGTATTTGCATAGTTTTCAATAACGAGGGGTTTTTGGTCCACCAGAGCCAGAAAATCCTCTCAAAACAAATATGGCGTTGCCTTGCCATCGTGAGATGAGGTGAAAGGCGAGGGGTAAACAGTTTGTGGTTCTTCCTGGAACCAGTGACGTCACTGGTTCCAGGAAGAAAAAGAGCTTTTGAATCTGCATCCCAGAGACACAGAGAACACTGAAAAAAAATATTGTTGGGTTTCACATGATATCTCTAATTTAGATAGATAGAGACGAGGTTGCCAGTCGGCAGAGTTGCCCTTCAAGTATTGTTTTTGATCCATAATTGGGTGATTTGCAGTACAATGCGCGCAAAACTGGCAGCAGACCAGCTATCATCTAAACATCCAATGTCATTCATGATTACACTTTTAGTTTAAACTATGTGTCCGTATCACTTTGCTGCCAGTGTTCTTACAGCTGTGCAAAGAAAATTTCCACTTGCTGTGGCCTGCTGTGAGCCTTTCTTACAATTACAATTTACTTACTATTTATCATGTTCACTGCCACAAAATGTGAAATATTAGCAAGAGTCAGAAAGTTTGAGCAGGCTGTGACAATTTTCGTTAATGTTAAAATTTAGACTTCCCTCTATGACTGCTGTCTTTGAACTTGAACTTTGATAATCTCCCTTGTGACTTGGTTGACCTTAGCAATGATTTGACTTGACTTGCTCGACTCATAGCAAGGACTTGATTAGACTTGCTGCAATCTCACTACAGTAACTTGGGACTTGCTTAAGACTTGCACATGTGTGACTTACTCCCACGTCTGTTACGTAGGCCTGCTAACCTCCAGACCATCCAAGGCAATAATGTCACCCAGAAGGCTCAAAGGTTTATACATCTGTTTAGACACAGACATTTTTTGGGGGTTTGGAACACCATGTTCATGTTTTTCAAAGCCTTTTTTTTTTCTTTCAAAAACATGCTGTTTTTTTTTTAGACCTCTTAAAAAAGATAAATGCTGCTAATTAGCATTCGGTCTGCTGGGTAGATGCCTTTGTAATTGTAATGTGACAGTTCAAGTTTTTTTAGTCACTTTTAATTTGGATAAACAGTTTTTTTTTTCTTGAGGAATTTATCTATGTTTGTTTTGATTATGAAAATTGGATTTTAAATAAATCAATAATACAACAACTGTTAAAGGTAGTAATTGGGTTTTTTAAAATCCCTTTTTTACTTACAGAAACATAAACAAAGTAGTTTTTTAATACAATTTTTTTCTTCATTTTTTAAAAATAACCATTTTCTGAGCTGTCCTTGGACTCTGAACTGTATTGATCAATGCCTTGTTTTAGAAAACACAATTAAATTTGAAGATGTAATCGCATAAAGTCCAGGTGAAACTTGGTTCAAACCCATCTTCTTCTTCTGTGTTTTCGTATGTGTGCGTGTGGGTGTTTACGCTCATGGATTGACAGGCCAACTGTTGTGAAATTCTCTGGGCATCTGGACTTGTGTTCGTTATTGCTGATGGTTCTGTTTAGGAAGCTGCAACAGAAAAAGAGAGAGAGAGTCAGAAGATGACAAGAGCAGCATCAATCACCTTGTCAACAAGCATCCTTCGCCACTTCAGTACAGGGGGACAGATGTTTGGCTGAGTGTGTGTGTGTGCATGCGTGTGTGTGTAAAGCTGCATCGAGCTGTTAAGACATGTGTGCTCGTATACTGCTCTGTTGCACCCATGTAGTGAATTCAGAAAGTTTTGTTACTGTTAGAAAACTTTATTAGACACTTGCTGATCGATTAAACTCCAGGCGAGTGGTTTTAATTACTGTAGCTGTTCTACTTACTGTAACTTCACTTCGGCTTGAACATTAAAACTTTCAGAAGTTGCTGCACCAACTTGCATAGAAAAACAAGTTACTGCAGCTCGACAGCAGCTGTATAACAGATGATGGTCTATATGGTGTGACAGCGAGCGATATGTTCTTTCTTTTGCTTTAAGCAACTACATGGTGTTTCTTGATGGAGGGAAGCAATTTAAAACAGAAGTCTGTTTACTTATTTTTGTGACAAACATCAGCATGGGCAGGGGGCCTTTACAAATCACAGCCCCCAGTTTTCTCGTTGGATATGTCTCTCTGGATTTTCTGACTCCCTGTGGTCCCTCAGTGTCTGTCACACAGTTTGTGTTTGTGGTTTCCAGGGCTGAGATAGCAGCAACCCAAATGCCTGCAAAAATATTAATGACCCCGACATGTGAAAGGCGTAAACGAGGACAGCGGTACACTTTTTTTTATATATGTAATGTGTTTGTCACAAAGAGGCCAAGAAACTACAAGAATCCAAAAGTAAAACACCAAGACAGGCCGGTAAAAGAATGACAGAAGAGCTTTAATAATGCAAAACTGATACAAAGTAACACCAACTAAGGGAGCAAACTGAGGCAAATCTGAAAACAAGAGAAATACAGAAACTGAACTAATCAATAAACCAGGATGGCAGGAGTAACACAAATGCAGGAAGCAGTAACAGAGGCAGAAATGCTAACAAAGAGTGAGAAAAAAATGCAGACTAAGGAGCCGTTTACCTGTTCTACACTGTGAATAAGTTACTGCTGTAGTTTAATTCACCCAAGCAATATTACATGGGCGGTCTTCATGATATAGTGCTACAGAGCGGCTGAGTCACGCCACGACAACTTATTTTTCAATTGCGGTTAAATTGAGCCATCAAACTCAAATATGATGTTTGTCAATTTAAATGATAATTTTACAAGTCAAGAAAGTCACGGTTTAACGTAAAGACAGTAGAATAACCTTAGTTACGTAAAAACGGTCAGTGGACTACATCTTTCCTTGCGCCCAATAAACATCACCAACACTAACATGGTAGTCAACCTGGGAAATTTACTGCGTTCTTCCACAATGAAGAAAAAAGTATTAAAAGAGGTGAAAATCATAAGTCTGTCAGTCGTTTTATGTATTGTTACCTACAGAAAGTTTTGATGACGTCACTTACGCTACGATCGAATGTGTAGTCTTCCAAATACGTAATTTCAAAATCTTATAATTCAGTAGTAATAAGAAAAACCGTGACTTTCTTGATTTGTAAAATTATCATTTAAATTGACAGACATCATACTTGAGTGTGACGACACAATTTAACCCAGGATTGAAAAGTAAGTTGACTCTCTCCATTGACTACCGTTCAAAATTTTTTCGAAATAAGGTTCCATAGGGACCGCCAGAAGGGGCGTGACTAAGCCACCCGTTTAGAAACAAAAATATAGTTCAATACAAGCCCCCTTTTTTGTTCATTTAATGAAAGAAGTTACCAAATGTTTAACGTTGTCTAAATGTAAGCAGTCATGCAAGAACTTAAACAAAAAATCAAATACGGTAAAACCAGCAAAATTGCTAATTAAACTAAAAAATCAGGTCAATTAAAAAAAATAAAATAAAATGAAAAAAATTAAGAAATTACTTGTTAGACCTGATGAACTGATGCCAGTTTTTGTTATATAAGAGTTCAATGATATGGAAACTCTTCAGCATGTACTGGAAAAGCAGTGATGTTGTGTTTAATCAGAACACATGTAAAATCCTCAACCCACTTAAAATACATGTTGCACCCATTTCACAATTCATCTTGCAGTGAATTGCATCTTCAATGCCAAATATAAGCTTCCAAATAAGACTGTTGGCTCAGCTAAAGCTTCATCTGAAACATATTAAGAACGTTTCGAGCACTGAGTTTTAAAAGGATTTGGAATGCAACTTCAGTGTTTTAAGTTAGTTTGTCCTACTTCTATGGCAGATTCCTTTGTCTTTTGTAAGTTAAAGCCCACACAAACTCTTGTATGAAAAATCATTTTGAATATGCAAACAAGCACACTCTCATACACCCCATTGCCTCCTATTCTATCATTCTGTTATTTTTTTCTCTCCCATTTCTCATTTGCTTCTTTCAGTTCGCGCTGATTAATTGCAAGTCGCTTTAAGATGTTTGGAAAGCAAAGTACGGTTTATGTAACATTTCAACATCAAAATGAGAAATGCTTTTGAAGAGGTAAGGATTTAAATGTAAACAACCAAAACACATTCCAGTTGCAAATCCGCCATACACGGAATGTTTTTGCAAACCTCGAGAAAAGCCTGCATGGCTCTCTATACAATTTGACCTGGTATTTACCAGTGAGGAACACAAACACAATTGTTGGTAAAAAGCACAGTGAATACATGAATCTAGGTTTCATTTATGTCTCCTCTGTTACTTCTGTCTCTTTCCTCCCCCACAGCTTCTGCATGTATCCTCCTCTGCCTCTCTCTTTTCTTTCCCCTTCGTATTTCTCTCGTTCTCTAAGTAAGTGCACATGTCTCAGTTGTTTGGAGAGCTTGTGTGGTGTTTTACAGTGGATGATGGCACAGTCATTTAGATAGTCCAGTCAATTATCCAAGCATATGGAAGATATTGATAAATAACATGCTATTCTCCAACTCCTCCTACACCCAGCGCTTTGCTATGCTCTCTGAAACAATGACTGGAAAGTCCATACACATGCGCAGACATATACATATACATACACACAAACACTGGCACATCTACAGACATTTCTCAGCATCCCTTTGTGTGGTTTTTTTTGCTCAGTGGCTCCTTGAAATTATACATATCACACACACACACACATGCAGATACAGAACATATAGGCATTACTTTCAGTCTCCTTCAATCTAACTTCCTTCCCTTCATCCTTCCTTTCTTTATCCCTTACACGCTCAAGCACAAACTCTATCTTTTCATCTTGATGGTTGTTGTCTGTCTGTCTGTCTCTCTCTTACACACACACACACACACACACACACACACACCAGTCTCACTCTCTCCCTGCCTCTCTACAGTATATTGACAAAACCCACTGGCTAATCCACAGTGTGGGGAGTGTTGCCATAGACTGAATTAGGTGGATAGCACTGGATTGCCTTCCCCGCCCCCCCCACACACATCCCTCCCACCCCCCACCAGCTTGCGTCTCCGTGTTCCTGTGCGTTCTCCATGTGTGCCGTTGAGATGTGTGCACACATGTACATCTTTGTGTTTGTGTGTAAGTGAGTGTGAGAGAGATTAGACTCCCCACAGCGCACCGTACTCCTACTGTAGATTAACGGTTATAATGTGGCTCCTCAAAAGTAGAGGACTTAAAGAGT
>JAPZDX010000001.1:18718103-18730870 GCA_029783625.1 Naso annulatus | reverse complement strand
GGTGATTGCCAGTCTCTGATTAATGTCTATAGGCATGCAACACAGACACACCAGCGTGCGAGTCTTACGTTCACAATGGCTTACACAGACTACGGCGTCAGAGCCCACATTCAACCATAAATCAGCCTAATCAGCCGTTCACTCGAAGGCATTTATATGTCAACTGTAGCTAGCCAAAACATATTTGATTTATGGTGTAGGTGGCTAATGTTAGCAGGATAGCTAGCAAGCTAATAATGATGATACATGGACTAAGGTCACTGTATCAAAGATCCTTACAGAGCTGAATATGTAACCAATGAACAGTGGTGAAAAATGTCATTTAAAGAAGAATATTTTCACATCTAACAATATTGAGGGATTCTGTCCACAAAAACACAGCTGGTGATTGTTGGAAGAGTTGAAAGAATAACCAAGAGTGTTTTGGTGAGGATTATTTTGTATCTGTCAAGTTTTGAATGTGTGTTTAGTGGAGTCTGTTGGCTTTGGGGAGAGCAATGTAGTGGCTGTTTTTGGTTGGGAAGGAGGTGTACCAGACACGCACTGGTTGTGATCTAAGATGTTGATGCTCTAGTGCCGCATGTAGTGGTGGTGAATGCCAAATAAAGAACATTTTTAGGATTTTTCCATGTGAAACTGAATGATGTTGGCAATATTTATTTCATAGCAACTGCTTTCCTGCATCTAGAGCAACACATTCAGTTGATGGTAAGCATCACTAATGCTGTGGAAGAGAACACTGAAAAAATGGACTTTTAACTTCTCCCAGCAGGGACTGTAACAACTCATGACCATATCCAGAGCAAGTGCGTGTAAAGAGTTTGCATTAAGCACCAAGAAACACGAGTCTGTTGGGACAAACTTTCTAAAAAGACTGTCATTGTTAGTTGTTAATGCGGAGTGTAGAGTTATTTTAAGCAGTGTCTTGTCTTGGTTGAGTTGTGTGATAATAATGAAGAAAGAGACACTTGTGAAAATTTATAATTTACTTGGAGAAGGGGAAGAAGATATTAAAAAGTGTCACATAGAAAGAAGATAGCTGTCTACTTACAAAGTTTCAGCAAGATACAGATAATAATTTATTAATAATTTAACATTTAATATTTATCTCATCCACCCTGTCCTGTCCTGTCTCGCTCACTCACTTATTCCTTTTGGTTTTCTTCCTTTACTTGTTTCTCTCTCTTCTCTCCCTTTGTCCCGTTACTGTCAGCCCTTCGCCTCACCCTCATCACCGGTGAGATGGTACTCATTTCTGTATCACTGTTAAATGTTGCCCTGGCGTAGAGTTGCCATAGCAACACACTGACCTGCCCTAAGGCTGTGATAGCCGGAAGGAACAATCACAACAGAGGAGGATCATCAGTCACTGGCAGCAGACGCACACACACACACACACACACACACACACACAAAGACAGATGTAGGTTCTTGTCTTTATTTCAAGAGTGTGCCCATTTTCAATGGTATGAAAATTTTATATGTTGCACTTTTGTGTACGGAACACTTCAGTCCCACCAAATAAGCTTTAATGAGATAATGAGGATCCTGCATTATCCTCAGGCTGTGTGCTCATGAAGAGCACTAGCTGTTCATAATACACATCCCAACATGTTTTGTATTCCGATTGATACGGCAATGCAATTCTCATTTTTTTGGAGTAATGGCCGCAAATGACCTCAAGTTGTTATAATAAATATAATTACAAAACAAAGGCGTCATTCAGTATTTAGTAATGAAAATCATTGTGCTACTATATACAATTGCAAGCAACTAATTTGAACTTTCCCAGGCATGAGGTTACAGCTAAACCCAGTTGTACACTGATTGAAAACAAAGCAAATTAAGTGTGGGCACACAGCCAGTAATATTCTCCGCATATACATTGCAAATACATGGTAGAAGTATTGATGGCATTTTTGTGATGTACAATCTGTATTTTGTAGTAAAAGAAAATAAAAAATATTCGCTTATGTTTTATTTATATTACTGAAATCACTGGAGACGAGACGTCTGGCTCAGGTTTGGTTAGGTTCAGCCAAAAAACAGCTTTTCTGCATTACTCACTGTAAGTCAATGTTGATATGCCTGGAAAAACAAAAAGATCTGGATTTATTGAGGTCAGTGTTTGAAATTTTCAGACTCCGGCTGTACATGAACCCCCACTTTAACCATTACCTTCGAACTATACCTAGGAATCTGACATTTTCTGTCTAATCAATAACAATTATTAGATCAACCATTACACTAATTGACAGAATGGACACAGAAGTAGTATGCCACCTTAATTTGGCATTTAGCAGTGTGTCTTCTTTGCCTTTCAACTGTTGCTGTCAGAAATGAAAAAACTCATCATAATCTGTATTTTAAAGTACAAATCTTTTTCTGGTTAAATTTACACATTATTGGGAAAGATTAAAGCACAAAAATTATTTTTTTTCTGTTATTCTTTTGGTAACTTTAATAGACATTATTTCAGTGCATTTCATTACCTGTTGAACAGCCACATATGGTTCTCCGGCACTGGCGTGGCACTGTAAATGTGTTCCCTGTGCTATGTTCATTTTCAAAGCTAAATTTGTGTCATTTTCAGTAGAAATTACTTGTTATAGTTACATAGATTTCTGAAACATGCCTAAAAGTTATAGAGCTCAAAAAGCAAAACATTTGGGAGTCATTTGATGACAAAATTGTAGTTTATTATTTTAAGCTGTTTATCTTTAAAGAGATAAAAATGAAAAAGGCCATATGAACCCTTTAGATCACATCCCCAGTCATACTGACTGCATATTGACTAAATGTTTATGATGAGTAACGAACCAGTTTCAACCAGTAAATATCATGAGATCCACTTATCAAACAATCTTTATCTTTTAATGGCGAGTTAAGAGCTGTCAGCTAGCTAGTAACAGCATGGTACATCAATGTGTCTTAGGTTGTTCGCCACCTCAAAGGCTGTTCTGTTTCCTTAACGTACCGTTGTGATAGGCCCGCTGACTAGAATGTATATGCTTCGAGAAAAGTGGTATCTGTGACAACTCCAGATTATGCCCAAGGAATTGAACTAGTGCATGTTTGTAGCAATTCATGGAGTATTGATGGGCTTCATTTCTCTCTAACTGACAGATACTGCAGGAGGCAGAGGGTTAGTGACTGCACCAGTGAGAGAGCAGTCAGCAGTGGCGTGCACAGACATTTGGAAGGGCAGTGGCGAAAATTAAAAGGGCACCTACTGCGAAAAATTAAAAGGGCACCTACTGTGCACTGGCGGGGCAGGGGCAGGGCCCCACCGGTACGCTTAAGGCAGGCATTTCCAAAGTGCGGCCCGAGGGCCAAAAGTGGCCTGGCCTGGGGACTGAATTTTAATGGCCTGTCTCTCAAAATTTACTCTGTGTGGACCTCCACACAATATTGTTCAATTAAGCAAGCTCGCTTTGTGTTTGTGTCTTTGTGTTTGTCACCTTTCAAAGTGCTGTGTCTTCGAAGATATGCGAGAAAGGCTTGCTATGTTATTGATTATTGATGTCCCAATGAACTGTCGATTTTTTTAAGGTCTAATATTATGCCACTGAAAATGAAATTGTAACTCTATTGTAGATCAATGTGGTTTTATTTTTTACCCAATGCAAAAAGCAGCTGGCCCCCGCATATTTTTACATGACCTAATCTGGCCTCCATTCAAAAAAGACTTGAGAGGGCATTTTAGCGCTCGGCGTTCTTGTCCATCAGGGCACTGGGGTGTGTGTGTGTGTGTGTGTGTGTGTGTGTGTGTGCTGCCATGCATGCCACTGGCAGTCAGCAACCTGTCTTTTTCCAGAAGTTTTCGAAGGGCGCATCTGCCTGCTCTGGTAATGGGGATGTTAAAAGTGTCGACGGAGGCAAAAAGTCCCCTAAAGTTTAAATGGAGGCTAACATCCAACTCTGAATCACTATAATTCCTCATGTTTGTTATGACATGCCTACTTTTAAACTTTCAAATTAAATTCCTCCCAAAATTACATCCTGCCTGGTTATCGAGTTTTAGTGGAACATTTATCATAATGCAGAAGCAGGACACTCATCAGTTTCATCTAGACTTTAAGGAATAGTTTGACGTTTTGGAAAATATGCTTGTTGCCTTCTTTGCCGAGTCTTAGATGAGCAGATTGAAAGCTCTCTCATGTCTGTACAGTAAATATTGAGCAACAGCCAGCAGCTCTTGGCAAGGAGAGTGAGCACATTTCCTAAAATATCAGACAAATCCTTAAACATCAAAGCAAAATAATTTCCATACTTAAAATAGGCATATGGGTACCATATTTTCACCTGATACATGGTGATACATTTTAGAAAGCAATTACAATACAGTTATAATAATTATTTATCCGTATAAAATGGTAAATAAGAAGTTTGCTGTCAGATCTTGTCTAAAAAAGCTTCAGTGATCACCATCTCATTCATATTGTAGCTCACATCTATTGTACAATAAGACTGCAGGTAATCCAATAGTTTGCACATAAAACTAAAAGGCTATCTTGTTTGAAACCAAATCGTAGCAAATTATCAGGGCAAATTATGACTGAACAAAACCCAACTTTGTTGCCAACATTAATTGGTTCCTCAAAAGTGTAGCTTTTGTTCAGTATAAAATTATAGCTGATGACACTTTCCAGTTTATTTCTTAAAACTTGCCGCTTTTGTCTGATTTTTACAGACAAATGAAGGAAAACCTTTACAAAATTACCGACTAAAATACATCCGTGACTGTACAGTCACATGAGCGCAAGTCAGCGACACATGATTCGTTTCATTCTCTCTTCCCGTTGCAGCATCTTTCTTTCCTTCTGCTTATTTTGTACTCTGTGCTCTAGTTTGGATTTTGGGTTTTGGTTGTGTGTCTCACCTTGTTAAAACAAAGCAGGCAGTGTGTTTGTGCGGAGGACAGCATGGTCAGCTGAGTGTGAATAACTTGCCTTTGATGCATGACTTCATACAATCCAAATAATGAGTCAATTAGAGTAAATTATACATGTTTAGGGCTCACTGCAATTAGTTCACCTCTCTCTTTTCCTGTCGGACTGGAGTCTTTCCTGCCCTCTCCTCTCCCTCTTTCCCTTTCTCCGTCATTCTGTCTCCAATCCTTTCCACTCTTCTTTCCCCTCTCTACCGTCTCTTCACCTTCCTCTTCTTTTTTTCCTCTTCCTCTCCCTCTTTGTCTGCCTCTCATCCCCCATCCCTCCCTCTTTCTCTCTGTCCTAGTTCTCAGGGTCTCTTGGTGAAGCTTTGTCTAATTACCATGCTAGCGTTTAATTGGAACAGTGTACACAAACACACCGACTGACTGAATACCTCTTACATGTAGACGCACTGCACTGTGCATGCACATGCCTGCACACAGACAGAAAAACTGGCCATTTGAAAACACATTACATTACACACTCAGTAAGTTAACATGCTCCAGTTATACAAATACACAACAAACACACAGCATACACCAGGGTTGGATATATGGAGTTCGTCCAGGCTGTACTACAGCCACCGTGCTGATGCCCCTTCTGTAGAGTAAAGGCGTTTTGGCTACAGTCATACATTGATTTTGGCCTAGTTAAACCATGAGCTGTTTTAGCTGCTGTCACCGTAGAGCTGTGTCATTTATGAGGTGACAGCAACAAGAACCGGAGCCAGACATCTAAGTACCACACTGTCATTCGCATTTGCTTTTAGGTGTTGAGCAAATCAAACATACTCATCCATGAGTTTTGTGTTGTCTATACTCTTAATTTATATTTGGTAAGTTTCCACTGTAGTGACAATTACATGTGAAAATCAAGCTTTATTTTGAAACGTATTTGACATATTGAGCATATGTGACTCATCAAATAATGGATCAGAACATGCAAGAAATCTTGTTAGATTATATATATATATAAAATATATTTTCTTTTTTCCTTTTTGGAGACCCAACAAAGGCTCTCAAGTTAAACTGATGGGTCACAAGATAAGGAAGAAGAAAAAATTACTTTGCTTTTTTCAAATAGTGAAATAGTTTTATCTTTTCAAGCAGGTAAAAAATTCTTCAGTGAAACAACAAAATGATGATTGAACGGCTTTTAGCTTTTAGAAACGACGGCTAGAGACGTTGGGTCACGTATAGACATTATTTTGTTTTGAGTGGCCTCAAGCCAAAAAAGGCAACTCACTCTCATACATCACATATTATTGGCACAAATGCAGTCATAATTATAAATATAGTTTTTATGTTATTTTCTCCATCCTGTCTTGCTTTTATCTTTTTTTATTTGTATCATTCAGTTACTTTTATGCCCTTTGCTTCTGACTCTTGAGTTGCTGAACCAAGTGAATTTCCCCGGTGAGGGATCGATAAAGTCTTATTTTTATCAAATGTGATTAATTTTTTGGGTCTTCGAGCTATTGCTCACCTTTTTTTTTTATTGCTGTGGACCTCCTTGTGAGTCTGAAATAAAGTCTGAATTGAACTGACTTAATTTGCTGGGTCTTTGACTTTTCTGTGATTGATTGATCATTACTTTTGTTGTTTTCCTTTACTTTTTCAAAGTTTTTCAAAGCTTTTTTAAAATTCTAAATATGAGGTAATTATAAACAATTGATCAAGAATTTGTTTTTCTTTCTTTCTTTCTTTCTTTGTGTTTCAGTCCTGCCCAGCCATACATGTGGCACCCCCGGCCTTATTTCAAATGGAGTCATTCATGGCTCGCGGTACAACATGGGGGACAAGATCCGATACAGCTGTGAGTCAGGCTTTGTACTGGAAGGTCACAGCATCCTTACCTGTATCGTGTCACCTGGCAGTGGAGCACAGTGGGACTTCCCATCGCCGTTCTGCAGAGGTAAGATTATTCAGTGTCTTTTCTTTTCTCACTTTCTTTCTTTCTTTCTCTCTTTCTTTCTTTCTTTCTTTCTCTCCCTCCTTTCTTCCGTCCTTCAGGAGTAAAATGATGCCATCTGAGACAAACAAACAAAAAAAAGGTAAAATGAAACATGAGTAAATTGCTGGGGTCATGAGAATTGAAGGACCTTAAACTGAGATCACAGGCCTGATGAAGATAAGAAGCTCTGGTGCATTGATTTCTGAACCTGATGGAGCCCAAAACTCTCAAGCAAAGCCCCTCTAATGGCTCATTAGTCTGCAGATAAGAACAGATCTGTCCACATTTTCACCGTCAGGACCAGGAGATGGTTGAAAAACGAAGTGTGGGGATCTTATTTCTTGTGAGAACAAAACAAACAAACAAACATAAAAATTCATCACATATTTTTATCAGTCATCTGTTATTTAATTAATGATGTCCTCTGTCCAGTAAATGTGCTGTTTTGCTTGGTTTCACATGAATCAAGTTGATAAGTGCTTAAAAATGAAGCATTTTATGGACATATAATGATAAAATTATGATGAAAATGCATAAATGACAATAGAATTGTTCTTTTAGTATAATATAATGTCATGATAATTTACTGTATATGATGCATGAATCTTAAAGGTTTATGTTGATTAGCGAACAGAAATGAATAAATGAGAAGTAGGATTTTGCTTGAAGTATGAAAATGCATTTGAATCTAGTTTCGGTTAAAGTGTTGTTAGATATCAATTATTCCATCAAGCAAAACTTTTTTAAAAAGCACTTCTCACACAGAATGGAGCAATTTAGAACATACAGATCACTGAGAAGGTGATGATTAATCAGTGCAAATATGAACTGTGAAAAGAAGTCTAACTAATGCACAAGAGCAATTAAAATAATAAAGCAAAAATAAAACTAATACCTACGATCAAAAAGGAAGGTATTAAACGAAAAAATTATGTATCAAAAATGTGTTAAACATTTGCTATTCCACCTCACTCTCTGCCTCTTCTTCCTCTCCGTCTCTCTGCAGCGGAGGGAGCATGTGGCGGTACGTTAAGAGGCACCGCAGGTTCAATAACCAGCCCTGGATACCCTGCAGAGTACGACAACAACCTCGACTGTACATGGTCAATCCTCTCTGAGCCTGGGGACACCATAGCTCTCGTCTTCAACGACTTCTTATTAGAGGACAAATATGACTTCCTGGAGATCAGTGGGACAGAGGCGCCAAGCATATGGTGAGATACGTTTCACACATGGACACAGTGCAGAGGAGCTGTGTAGGAGGGCCCAAAAGACTGAAAATCAGGAGGGGTGAAACACGGTGTGCAAAGCGGACGATAATGAAAGCAGACACAGACACAATCACCTGTGACATTTGAGAGGGGAGCAGCACAGACATAAAAACACGCATGAACAGAGTGGACGCCATAGCATTGTTCTGAAAATTAGGTTGGGACACAATATGCTGCTCTCCATGAAACCTTGAGGCTTTGTTGTGCTGCTAGCTGATTTGTTCACAACTGACTTAAACAGTTGTTGTTTTCAGTGCAATTTCCTCTAACTTGTATACTTTCGAAGGAGGTATTTGATATTAAAAGAGGACTAATGACATTGTTTGGGAGGACAGATACAACTACTGATTGATTACCTGCACAGGAGTCCTGTTGATTTTCCTGATTTATTCAAATCCCACAGGGAAGGTGATAAATTGTTGTTTTCACTCCTTTTCTCTTTGGTCGTGTCTGAAAATTGGCACTCTGTGGTACCAGAACACACTGCTTTTTGTATTTAAAGAGCTGCTGGAATTCAGGTTAGTTTGTTCAGAATATCACACATCTCTGCTGAAGGCTTAGATGCGTTTTTGCAGGGTCGGAGGCAGCCTAATGGTTTAGCATGCAGCGTTGTTGCTCAATTTGCTAGAACTGCTGGGAAATCTAGCGAGGGGAATTTAAAAAGTAGTTTGGCCTCCCTCAGTAGGAACAACACAGATGCCTGTGAGCCAAGTCTGCTCAGAAATTGACTGTTGTAGACTGTGATTTGTTTATTGGCTCCTGTCTTTCAGTTTGTTTGTCATATTTAGTAAGCAGCACATCACTAAAAAAATAACAGGTACTTGCAGCACATATGAAATCTCTTTTGCTGCCACCTAAAATGACTTTCTCTTCTGACATGAAGAATCATTTATAACAATCTTTTTAAGTGTTTCTACTAAAATTTAAAAATAATGCGCATTCACTCTTTCTCTGCCTTTTTATCACTCCTGAAGTGTCCCAAAGGACTCGCAAAACTGCACAAGGTGACATGGCATTTCCTATTCAGCAAATGCAAACGTCTATGCAATGAGTTGTATTTGTATCTGGGGGGATAATGTGATGAGGTAATGTTTTGTAACAGCGGCAGGACGATTTTGAAATCGTAATCTTTATCAATATTTAATAAGGGGTATGTATGATTCCTAAATGTGCATTCATAGATCACCTTGTCTTGCAGAAAGTGTCCTCCATTTTTCCCTTTCTCCTGACTTTAACCAATAGATGACATTGTCTTCGACATGTAGAAAATGGTTCATGATTGTGGCACAAGCCGCAGAAGAAAAAATGGAAAGGTCGACAGATAAATAAGTAGAGTGAAGGAGGCAAAGAGGAAAGCACCAGATGGAAACAAAAGGAATGGAGAATAATTGCACGTTTAGTCCTGTCACCAGCCGAGCGCTACACATCAACCATGGCATTCTCATGATACCGTTTGTGTGTGTGCGTGCACTGTGCACATGTGTGAGCATGTGTCTGTACGTGTCAGGTCTTAAGTGGCCCTCTGACTGTGTGAGCCGTTGATCGTTTCTCTAGGCTCTGACAGATTACACACACTCGAGTGCATTCACACGCACACACACACACACACACACATAGCTTGTCTGTGACAGTAAAACATTCAAGGACCACTGTTAACCCTCCCCATCTGCAATGCAGGGGGAAGACAGGGTGTTTACTGGAGAGCACACCCAACATTTTGAAAACAGTGGCCGCAACAACTGAAGCCTTTTAATGTAAACACACTTATAAAAACAAAGACTCCTCAGCATGTACATAATGATGTCAGAAATGTATTATTTAATAAAATAAAATGTAATAGATAAATATAAAAGGAAAAAAAGGACACATTCCTTGTTCATTGTCGGGGATTTTTAAGGTCGTTGCCACAAAATGTGCGGAACATAAAGGGGAAACAAAATTTTGTTGGGGCACACAGCAAAGGTCCCAAGTCAGAATCAAACTGAAGGTGTTTTAATGAAATTGTTCGCATCTTAGCTGACACATCCCCCCCTCCCCAGACGCTTTGTATATTTAATGAAAGTTCACTGACGCAGGTCTGAAGCAATATAATTATACAAAACTAAACTTAAAAGGGCTTCTGCTGTGCAAAATCTAATGCAGTCCTAAGTACTTTTCTCCAGAGGTGGGATTAAGAGATGATTGACATTTCGACTGAGACATGTGGGCAGGTCATTGTGAAAATGACTGACACCTGACAGGACCACTGTGACGGGTTCTTCCTGTTTACCGAGAGCTTTTTCTGATTGGCTGTCCCAGAAGCAATTTCCTGTTTCATGTTCCTGTCTGCTAGCTGGCAGGTTGACTGTCAGACTGACTAGCTGTTACATATACACACACACTTAACGCACACACTCACACACACACACACACACACACATACATCAAAGTAATTGGCTAAGACTTTGTAATTCTTTAACTAAACTCTACAAATGAAAGGATTTGATCCCAGTTTGTCAGAACGGAATGATGATCTAGTCTAGTTACGTCATTCTTTCTTGAGATTGAAACTTTATTTTTGCAAACTAAGTCTGTCCTGTTTTTGGACCAATAAATTATCCTTAACATCTCTTTCAACTTCAGTCAATTGTGAAAAATTTGATCCTGGATCATTTACAGTTCATCCAAGTTTTCAGGCAACTGCAGGGTTAATTTACTGAATGATGTGAACTTTGTTTCACTGTGATTATTTGTGAAGTACGAAGAAAGCTGAAAGAAAGAACGGGGTGCAGAACAAAGGCAGCTTACTGAAATCAAAATGAGTGACAGATGGGATCAAGACAACAGTAAGAGAGATTTCGTTGGACCAGGGAATTAGTGTTGGTTGTTCCTCCTATAGCTTAATGGCTTTGTCACACTGTATGGCTTATAGTGTGCTTGCTTTATATTCCTCTATTTAGCAATTTAAATGTGAACAGGTCACGCAGCTGCTTCTGTATGCAGTTGAGAAGGTCATCAGTCCCCGTTAGTGCATGTATTTGCTCTTGTTTTCCATGAATCAGAATGACAGTTTGTGATTCATCTGATACACAAAGTGATTTGAGCAGAAATTCAGGAACAGAAATACTGGATCAGAAACCTTGGATATTTTTATTTTCACTTATGCACATGTAAAGTAACCTTGTGTGTCTAAATACACATTTTCTGTGTCACTTTTTCTTAAATTAAGTGTTGAACAATGACTGATTCCATTAAATAAAAAAAAAAAGCCCATCCGCTGTTTTCGCACTGGATTTCAAAATATCAAATATGTACAGATATTTTTCAAAGAATGAGTCAACTTGTATTTGTAATGAACAGTTAACATGTTTGAAGAGAACAAATGAAAGACAATAATACTCTTGATATTCTGTGATTTAGACTGAGCACAGCCGTCACAAAAGCATGCCTTTGTGAATGCCAAATAGACGGCATCAAAATTACATCAAGTCTCAGAACGACATCCTGTAAATATTAAGAAAATTTCAGCTTCTTGTAAATATCATTGCTCTATTTTCCTGTTTAAATGCATAGATAAGCACCATATCTGAGGATATACTGAGGAAACTTTTCACTGTTTTTCACAGAGTTCTCTGTAAGCCCAGTGCACATGTTTGTTTGTGCGTACCTGGATTTTGGTGACCTGGATATGAAGACACATAAACGGCTTATCATGAATAAAGACTTTCCATGGAATATAAGCTGTTATCTGTATTGTTGTTGCAGCTGTTATCTTTAAATCTGGACAGATTTTCTTTTTGATTACTCCAAATAAGCTCTGTTTATCATTTTCAGCAGTGTTTACAGCAGGTTTTCACTGCTCTTAAACGCCCTCTCTCCTCTTTTCTACTTCCTAACCTCTGCCCTTCCACCCTTTTCTCCTACCTTCATTTCTTCCTTCTCTCTGTTTTGTTCACTCCCTCTGGCAGTCCCTCCTTCTCCTCCTCTGCCCCTGTTCCATCCTCCTCTTCTCCTTTATCTTCATCTTTCAAAGCACAAGACAAAACTGAAATACTTAAAGCCAAACAATGTTAGCACTGTCATTTTCTTCAACTGAATGGATTCTAACTCTGCTAGAGGCCATTATAGCCAAGGAGCACAACCAACAGTGATTAATCGCATTTTGTTCCTTATTGCTTACTACATTATTCACATTGATTTTAACCCAGTTGCCAGTGCTGAAAGTGAAGAATTGGCTGTAATGTATCATCAACACGGTAGTCAGGGATTTTTAATGAGCGGTGGTTTGTTATGCTGATTTAAAGAGGATGATGGAATCTCTGAATTTTTTACATTACAACATCCCTTCCCATTCTACCTCTATTACCCACTAATCAGCTCTTTTTATTCTTATTCCGTGACATCTGCAAGATATCAAAGGTGTGCTTTGGCGGTGGGTATGGTATTATTTGATAAACCAACTTGAACTCCTAGCATGCAAGGTTTGAAAGTAATGCCAAAAGTACGACCTCAGAGGACTGAGACGTAACTACTACAAATGCTTGCTAATTTGTTCCATTTGCTCCCACATGTTAAACTCATTTTCCCCCCAAGTGGTTGATAGTTTTTTATTTTAGACTTCTTCTCTTGA
>JAPZDX010000001.1:18602490-18614381 GCA_029783625.1 Naso annulatus | reverse complement strand
ATCCAGAGGTTTGTAAGAACGGAGTGTGTGTCAACAACATACCCGGATACAACTGCTACTGCTCCAGCGGATACGTTTACAACCGCACGCTGCTGGAGTGTGTCGGTGTGTACAAAACACACACAGGCACACATGCACGCACACACACACACACACACACACACACATGTACACACACACTACTTTGAAATTGAAAAAACAGGTTCTGTTTTTGGAACAAAACACAATCACTGTTTTGGAAACCAACTACAGCATACTACATACTACTTTTTCCCAAAGCAGTTCATATTGTCAGGATAGTATGGATTAGTGAAAACTACTGCTGTTCTCAACCTGTCTGTCTGTCTGTCTGTGTGTCTGCATGTCTGCCTGTCTGTGTGTCTGCCTGTCTGTCTGTCTGCCTGTCTGCCTGTCTGTGTGTCTGCCTGTCTGTCTATCCGTGTTTGTGTGTGTGTGTGTCTGTCGCTGTCTGTCTGTGTGTCTGTCTGTCTGCCTGTCTGCTTGTCTGCATGTCTGCCTGTCTGCCTGTCTGTCTGTCTGCCTGTCTGCCTGTCTGTCTATCCGTGTTTGTGTGTGTGTGTGTCTGTCTGTCTGTCTGCCTGTCTGTGTGTCTGCCTGTCTGCCTGTCTGTGTGTCTGTCTGTCTTTTTCCTTGTCGGTCTGGCTTGGTCCCATGTCTGCATGAACTAGCATGGAAGTGACAAGATGGCTTTGCTTCAGGCGGGCAGCCTCTCTGCAGTCTTTCTTTCTCTTTCTCTTCCTTTCCAACATTGGGTCAAACAGAAGGGTGGTCTACCTCAGACTTTGTGTGTCCTTTAATGTTTCACTATTTCTACAGTAGACCTGTTAATCATCCTCCCTCTAATGTGCATGTTCATATCTGTTATTTTCTCTTTCTTCTATATCTTCTGTCTTGAGAAATTGTTGTTGTCATTGGTCCAAGCTTACTAAATAACTCTTTTTTTCTCTTTTCTCTCCTTGCACGTCTGAGCGTCTCTCTACCTGCTTTTCATGATGAAACATATCAGCGTAGTTGCCTGTCCTCCTATGTTTTCTATCACCCAGGGCTGAAACAACTGTTTTTTTGTGTGTGTGTGGGTGTGTGCATTCATATGTGCGTGTGTGCTTTTGCAACTGCATAGGTGTTTTATAAGTACGTTTCTGGCCTTGTGTGTGATCGTGTCATTATATTCTACTCCCTTTGTATTTGTGTGTCCATGGGAGTGTGTGTTTGTATGCATTCTGCACAAGGTAATGCAGCAGCAGTAGGTTGTCATAGTCTGAACTCACACAAACATTAAATGCACGCACTGATGTAAAGCCTCCTCTTTACCAACCCATTTTCTAATCAGCACCAATTTGCAAGCTCAGTCGGATAGCAAGTGCATGATGTACTGTCATGATGAGTTCAAACCTGCTCCCAGCCTGCTTTCCTCTGCTTCCTGTTACAGTATCTCCCCTGTTATTCACCACTCAAAACAATACAAAAATAACACAGAGTACCAGCTCTCTTGTGCATTCAACAGCATCTTTTTTTTTCTAGGACTTTGAACACTATAGGGAGATCCTTAAGGGAAAGCAGCCATCAAAGTTATTCACCAACCTTGAAACTATATAGCAGGAGCCTGGATAATTCAAGGTTGATTTAATGATTCAAGCCTTTATTAACTGATTCTCATTTAACTCAACCTTCACACCTCAGAGTAATTTACAGCAAAGCAGAGGAGCTTCTTCTAATAGAGATGAACTGAAACATTAATAGAGGTGGAGAGAAGACCAAGAAATATTTTGCAAACAATTGTTTGAACTAACAGTAGAGATCTTAGCAGGTCCAAAATGCTGGACTCAGTCCAAAATGGAATAAATACTAAAAGTCTGAATTTTTCCTTTACCAATACGCTGTAGCTTACTTAGCGATGAACAGATAGAGGATAATGTCTGTAAATTGAATTCCCAAAATATAATTATTTAAGGTCATATATTTTTAAAAATTAGGCTACAGATTTCCCAAAATATTTTCTCCACCTGCAATTATGCCACGCAGTTCCATGTGATCAGAGCTCATAATAAGAATGCTCTAAAGCATTCATATCCACTCTGATATTAGTTACACTGACAAAACGACTCGAAATCTGTGGCAGTAAGAGGAGATCCTGCCCACCCCAGTGAGACAGAGTTAAGAGAGTAGAATCAGTTAATCTGTATCATGCACTTTAAATATGGCTTAATTTTAGCCAGGTCCAACTCGAGTCCCAGGTCAGGTCTCGGTTGTGAAACCAAGAGAAGTTGTAATTGAGTAAGATGCTGTAAAAGGATAATTTAATCTTCTAAAACAGAGAGAGCAAAATCTGCTAATCCATAGAATTATAGCAAACCCTGTACAAGTCAGGTCAGGTTTAACAGAATCACTGTGACAGCCTTTATAAAAATCGGTACAGCTTTATAGGATTTTTTTTGCTTCTTTTTTTTGTCCGGTCATCTTATAAAAAGTTATTTCAATAACTCATACTTACCAATAAAATTCAGACATCTTTTTTTTATTGAGAGGAGTGGATGCTATGGCTGAGAGGGCTGAGAGAGATACTGCAGAGTTTATAATTCATAGTAACTCTGCAGGAATACAACAATATATGGGTTTGCCTGCAATCCTTGTTTTGTTAAATGCTGTTAAATTCTGTTGGATCTGCCCTGTTGAATGTGTGTATTATTGTGTTCAGCAGCAGCATACCAGCTGTGGTTGTATGAGTGTTAATTGGATTAAGATTAAAATGACGTATGAATTTCTAATGGTGTAAATATATTTCAGTCTGACACTTTTATCCTCAATAAAAAGATGCATTTTGTCCCCCAGTGCTGATCATCCCTTTGTCTCATTGTCCTTGCAGCCGAGTGTGGAGGTCACATAACTGGAGCAGTGTCTGGACGGATTCTGTCTCCAGGATATCCTGCTCCATATGACAACAACCTCCACTGCACCTGGACTATAGAGGCTGACACAGGCAAGACTATCAGGTAATTATGAAGCAGTTGGATAAACAGTGAAGCTGCTGTGAGTTTGATGATGGCTTGCAGTTATCTGGAGGAGTTTTTTTTTTTTTTTCCAGGGGGTTTGCATAACAGGAAACTTGCTTAGTTCTTTTCTGTATATATATATAAAGAAATAACGCAGTAAGTATTAATACTTATCTGCAAAGTGCTTTGCTCTGGCAGCGATTACAGTATATTAACATTATATCTCAAGACAGCAAAAATGCATTAACACATTATATATGGTGATTCCCACATATCAAAGGCCCTCCCTGTACATGCACTATAAAGGGAAAAACTCACAAGACTGTCGGGTGATGATATATTCACTAATTATTGATAAATGTTCACTGTCAAAGCCACTGCTGTGTGGGAGAGTACACCACATTAGTCATTATGCCAACATGGTGTTTCTGAACACATTCCTGTGTGCATGTGTGCTAATGTGTCTGTGTGTGCGCACCAGTGTGATTTGTCTATAAGGGTTGACAAGATTCTTTTTCTTTTTTTTTTAAACTGCTGAATAAAGAACAGCTGTTAATCTTTGCATTGAATCTCGGATCTCTTGTGTAATTGCTGTGTTTTTCTCAGCCTCCACTTCATCGTCTTTGACACTGAGGTCGGCCACGATATCCTGAGAGTTTGGGATGGTCCATCTGGGCCGTCAGACGGGGGGATCCTGTTGAAAGAATGGTCCGGCCCAGCCTTACCTGAAGATATCCACTCAACTTTCAACATACTTACACTGCAGTTTGATTCTGATTATTTCATCAGCAAGCAAGGATTTTCAATACAGTTCTCCAGTAAGTGGACTTGTCTGTAAATCATGATTATTGAAGTTGAAATTCATTGTGGTCCAGGAAAAATCTGAACGACTGAAATAACTCAAAAATGTGCCATGATTCTACTGAATCACTGATTTGGGTGGTCTGCCCCTCATCCATATATGAAGAAAAACTAATTACTGAATTAGCAATTAAATTAGCTAATTAACAAACTCTTCACACAAATAGTTGCTAGTTACTATATAAATCTCATTTATCCTGGCTGTAAGATAATTAAAGTGGAAATAATGCTGCATTTACCAGGATTTCTGGAAAACCTTAAGCCAAAGAATCAAATGAGAAATTTAATATCTCACCCTAAGGACCGAAGCTCACCAAGTCCTAAAGGGGCCCACCAGAGACGGGTGGCTTAGTTCAAGTCTATCTCACAGTTTAGGAAGCCGAGAGATGCGGTAACAAAACTATGTGCTGCCTCTTCGTAGGGTTGGTTGTTTAGTTGTTGTGACATGTTTCAGACAACAACAATGATAATAATGCTTAGTAATAATAGTGCTTTCCTTTAATTTTGTGGTTTTTAACTTGCAAAATGAACATCTGTTCATGTCAAATTATCTTAAAATGCCTTTTTTAAATATCATTTTTTTCAGCAAACTTTCTCAATGTCAGTGAACACAATATTGTTGTTGCACCATCCTTTCACAGTTATTGGTCAAACTCACTGCGATCCACTGCAGCAGCAAAAATCAATCAGAGGCACATTGAGTGAGAAACGTAAGGAAACAAGACAAGGACAGTCAAAACCGTCTCACATTTATGGCTGTTGAATTACATTGGAGCATTGACATACGCATATTAATACCCAAACAGGCAAACACACACACACACGCACACACACACCCCTTCTTGAGCTTGCTCATTACCGACACAAGTCTTGCACAAGGCTGTACACGTCCTCTTACTATTTACTATGCACAAGCGTGCATGCACACAAACTTCCACTCACATAACTGTCAGAACTTTTTCTAAGTGATGCATATTTTCATCCATTCATCAATTTTTTCATTTTCTCATATTGAAAACAGTAAATATTTGCACTCACTAACATGCTAATGGGAGCACTGTTATCTCATTACTATGGTAATGACTCCTTATGTTTACCTCTATGGTGATTTACTAAAACAAAGGGAAAGTTATTTACCACCTCACATCATATGAAGCTAGGATTGTTAGTTTTCTTTTATTTATTTATTTATTTTTGAACAAGTGATTTTTAGAGGTCATGTCACTACAAAAGTCTTGTACTCTCAATTTTTTTCTCATATTGTCCTCTTTTCTTTCTCTGCGTCCCTATCTGTCTACTGAACTAATGGAATAAATACTGTTTTGTACACCAAAGGTGTAATGAACATAGTGTTTTTTATGCTATGTTTGGCCATACAAACAGCTTTTGGAATATTTATGCAAAAAAACCCTCAAGTTTTTAGTGTGAATTGACCACCATGCACTCATCTTCTACTATCATTTTAGCCAAAACACTGCCCAAGACCGAGCCTATTATTTTGCCCAAAATCTGCATATTTTATAATTTTGGGTTTATCAGTGTGTAGCCTAAATGGTAAATGTTAGTAAAAAAAAAGTAATTTTTTTAAGGCCAGATGAAAAAAGATGTTGAGGAACTAAAAAATTTGATACAATTTGTGAAGCTTTTTTTTTCTCCTCGCACTCCTGTCTTTTTAATTATCGCACAACCCCTTCAGTTTATTCCATGATCCCTTGAGATGACCCTTATGACAGATGAGAGACAGAAAACATTTTAATTCGTTTCTGTATCGAACATCTGTCACTTAGACACCATATATCACTTCACGCATGGAATGAAAATCAAGCAAAAATAAAATAAATAAAAGACCAGTATGCATTTGCACACGCAGTATTCCATATTTTAATAATATCTAATGTTTTAAGTCATTTGAGTATATTTTGCTATATTCTACACTATATTCTACTCAGACACATATTGCGTATTACACCAGTGTTGATTGAAATATTTTTGGATTTTGGCCTTTAATGTCTTTAAATGGTAACTGATTCAATGACGGCACAACAGTATATTTAAACACAACTTTAAACCCAGCCGCTGGAACCCCCGACACAGCGGTATAGCTGTGAACGTGCTAAACACACTGCTTAGCCTGAAGGGGGAGCCACTAATTAAAAAGCAAAAAGACAGCGTCAGATTTGATTAAACCTGGAGGGACGATCCGTTTAGTTACTAACTGTTCAAGTTGAGTGTGAGTTTTCAGATTTATTTTTAGCTCTGAAATAAAATTTTAGAATGTGTAAGTATACTGCGCACTACTTTACTTCTTCTGTCTGCAGCTGCTTGTTTGATAGTATTGTTGTGCTCTCAATCTCACCCTCTGTGTCCATCTGCCCAAAAGCATGTCAATATCTGACTCTCTTTGTCTGCTTGACACACTTCCAGCCACTACAGCAACGACCTGCAATGACCCAGGCATCCCTGTAAATGGTTCTCGGTATGGAGACAGTAAGGAGCCTGGGGACAGTATGACATTCCAGTGTGATCCAGGCTACCAGCTGCAAGGCATGGACACCATCACATGTGTACGGATGGATAACAGGTTCTACTGGCAGCCTGACCCTCCAACGTGTATTGGTAGGTGTGCATCACTCTGTAGATCAGATGCTGTGGTCAGAAATAGAGTTGGAGACTGAAATGTTGCACTGCAGACTAACAAATGAGAAATATGAAAAAGGCACTATGAAAGTTTTGATATAGACACACCAACAATAGATCAAAAAATGTAAAACTGAGCACAAAACCTCCAGAGGCGCAATGATTCCAGAGTTGCACCTTAAGTCTGAAGTGTAGAGAGTAAACAACAAACATGACAGTTCAGGTCCCTCAGGTGCTACTGTGTTGTTGTGCCACATCTAACATACTTCTCTGGAGGCAAATCAACTGAAGCTTGCTGGTAAGGTGATCAGTATTCCCAAATGATACTGCTGTGGGAAACATCAGATAGTTTTCCCATACTGGGGGCAAACTCTGGAAGATCAAGGCAGAGTTGAACAGGTGCTGAAGAAACTGTGGCTGGAATGAACATAGAGCACCATTTCTTGCAGGAAAAACCAACATTGATCACCAAAACCTCCGAAACCCCAAATCTCTAAGCAGTGCTGTGAAAAAACAAGGCTTGCTGCCTCTTTTTCTCTATTATCACCACCATCAAGCCTGCCTGCTGCTCGTAGCCCAGTGAGCTCTCGCATCCAGCTCCACACCTCATTTACACTTTTCTGTTGCAGTTTGTTTTCCACTCCCTATTTCAGGTGCGCTTTCTTTTTAAAATATCCTTCAACCCACAAATCTTAGTATGTCGGTACAAAACAAGCCTGCAGCATGCCCACAGATTTCTCTGACCAGCTGTTTGTATGCTGCTACTTGAGTGCATGCTTTATTTGGGGTAAAAAACACAGTGATAAACTCCTTTTTCTTGATTACCTGCAGTTTCTTTCAATTACATCTTGCCCATGAATCATGAAATATCATTACAGGTTAGTCAGAGTAGATGGATGAGGAAAATCATCAGATATTACCATAACAGTCCCGAGCTGCTCGATTTTAATTATGCAAGGACCAAGATGAGGTATTACATCAGACACAGCTGAATGTGGGATGTAAACAATGTGAGCAAGGGGGTGTAAATTCCTGCAGCATGAGCACGACTCGCTACAGATATTTGTCTTTCTGTTAGACGCCACAGCCTTTCTTCATGTTGACGTCTCCGTCTGTTTATCAGCCAGCGCTATCGGGAAGTCCTCCAGCATGGTCACAGAGACCAGTAATTTGCCTTGTAACCATGCCCGTGAAACACAGTATGCTTTGTTCCTGATATTGCCAGTGACTCTCTGCCAGTGACCTCTCAATTTGCACGACTGTAGATAAAATGTAGGGCTTTAAATCTCCTTGTGTCTCTAAGCTTAGCCTGCGTTCGCTTCTCCTTCCCCGTACTTTCACCTCAGGTGGTGAATCCCTCGGCGTTCAAAAGCTCCTAAGATTAAACAAACATTACACGCAATAGTCTAGAGTGTAAGTATGTGCCTTTCTGTGAGTGATTTGCAGCTGTTAATGCCTTTGTTTACCTCTATTTCAGTGTTTATAATCCGTTCACACCCACCTGCCACCCCCAAGACACCTCTCCATGTTTCAAATTCTTCCTTCACATCACCAAATTGCCGCTTGAATGCATCTATCTGTCTCTCTTGCCAGTATCTCTTTCCTGCTCTTTGGCTTGTTGTGGGATAACAGGACCGCTAGGGGTGATTCTCCTCGCTAACTACCCCCAGACTTGCACTCTGTAACTAAATCTTACGGTCTCTCTCTGTTTCTCTTTTGCTCTTTCACCCTCTCCAGCTACCTGTGGAGAGGGTGAAGGAGCAATATCAATGGTCCACACGGGGTAATTCTCTCCCTCCCAAACAATCCCTGCCACACTTCCCATCACTAACTAACTCTCTTCCTCTCTGCCTTCCTTTGGGGGGTGATATGAGTCGTCAATCTGGGGTGATTCTTTTTCCAAATTACCCCAAGCCCGGTGCTGCGTAATCAAGTTTCTCTTTCCCTCTCTCTGTCTCTCTCTTTCCGTTTTTGTCTCCAGCGACATGTGGGGGAAACGTCAGCGGTCCTTCTGGAGTCATTCTGTCTCCTAACTACCCTCAGCCTTACCCTCCTGGGAAAGAGTGTGACTGGAGAATAAGAGTTAACCCTGACTTTGTCATTGCTCTCATCTTCAAAAGGTAGGCCACCTGAACTCAGCTCTGGAGCTGTAAAATATCTACCTGTAGAAATGCTGCTGCCTCTCAGCTGGTATTTCTGTCAGTTTTCATTTAATGGAGGTGTGACCAGCAGCTGCTCTTTTGATTGTTTGTTTCTCAGAAATTTCCCTACCCTTTAGAGTTCAGGCTAAAATGTGGCATGTGGTTCCAGCCATTGCAAATTTGTGCTTGTTTTTCACGTTAAAATGCTCAAAATAAGCATTGACCATTTCATTTTGATGGAGGACCTAGTTGCACCATAAAGTGAAAGACTAAAGCATGTAACACATGAATTAAAGTAAAGTAGTTTTTTAGGTTTTTGGGAAACCAAACATTTACAATCAGGCTAGAGAACAGAATGTGTCAGTGTCTTAAATCATCAGCATAAAAAAGGCCTCTGTGTGCTAAAAGACGCGATAACTATCATATCAGAATTTGAAAAATGTTGCAAATATGATTGAGGATGTGAATCTTTTTTATCTGAGAAAAGATAAAGTTACTGATGCATGCCTTGTGTGAATGCTTTGTAATAATAGTCTGATCAATATTTAGGTTTAGGTTTGAAGAAGTGTTCCTAACGGATCATAAATAACACCACAAAACAAGAGAGCTTTGTTTTTGCTTAATTTTGAGGCAACGTAGCTGCAACAAACACATCAGAGCTGAGCTCCGGTCTCCCTGTTGATATTAATTTTTAATTATTTCATCCAGATACCTGTAAAAAACATTACAAAAATTACACACTTAAAGATTTAGGGGATGGACAGAGGCCCAAAGCAGTTTTCGCTGTTTTTCGTATGCTTTAAGTTTAAAAATGTATTACCCTCTACAGCTGTGTAAGTTCAGTTTAAGTTTATTTTTTAAGTGTAAACTTTACGTGTGTCACTTTGACCCACGTGGGGTAAAGAAGGCCTGGGCTGCATAATTAGGCATCAAGTCTAGTCTGATAATAAATGACATGCAGTGATAGAACATTAAGGTAACTAATAAAATCCATTTCAAAGTCAAAAGACTCTTACAAACATTTCAAAACACGAAAGTAAATGAAAGGGAATCGTGACCATTTCCATGTTTAGTTTTTAGTAATAGGACAGTGTTTATTTACATTTCAAGTCCTGATTGTGTCACAGTGGTGCATATGTTACAAGTAACAGCGGTTAGGCGTTTATGACTGAAGCAAAAGAGGAGATGAGAGTTTCACATGTAGCAAAGGAGATAAAAGCAAAGCGGACTTTCTCCAGATTGCCAAAGGAGAAAAAATGACCCAATTTAGGTTTCATGTTTTCAGCTGGAAAGATAATTCCCCTCTGTTGTAACAGTGAGACAGTTTTTATTTTACAAAAAAAAAAAAAAAAAAAAAGTATTTACTAAACAGGGCTGAAATTGACTTGTATTGAACCAATAATAACTCAGTATTTCGAATAAAATCAAACTGTAATTCTTGTAGCTCAAATGAAGCAAGTACTTATTATGTATTATCATATAATCTGTCTATCTTTCAATGTACTGTCTGCTCACAGACTGTTGGAAAGCTGCTTTCTTCTCATAATTAGAGTACTGATTATTGTGGTTGTATATTTGAAATTGTAGAAACTGTTATTTAACAAACAAAATTATTTGTTTGCATGATTGCTCTTAATGCATTCAAGTCACAGCTCTTTGCAGACTCTTGTGTTACTCTTTAGGTCATGAGAGGTTATGATGCTGTCCCATTACTGCTCAGCGAGATCTTTATGTTCCTTTTATGACTTAACATTGAGACCCAGAATGTATCACTAATGCAAAAGGTATTAGAACGGATCATTTTAATGCTTTGTCGGTGCAAAAGGGGCTTATGTGCAGTTAAGCCCATTCTGCACCAGATATAAACACAGGGCTTAAACTTGAGCTTTCTTCACACATATTTTGACTGGTTATGATTATTTATTTATTTATTTGTTTACTTATTTATTTTTAAATTAATTTCAACAGCTGTACATATTGTTGTCAGGCAAATGACGCTCATGACTCTCTTACCCAAAATCAGAAATTAAGATCAAGGATTAAAGAAGTGGAGAGAAAAATTCTGTATATGTGCCTGATAATTTAGAACAAATATGTAAGGGGTAATGCCTGGTGAGGTGTCCGTTATCAGGAATGAACGGAGGCGTGATTGCCTGCATGTCGGACGGTTCACACCTCCACGTCGTCCATACATCCCTGATTATGGATGCATCGGAGGGCATTTACCCGCTTAAACGGTGGTCACTTACCAAAGAAAATAATAATTAGACCATTAATTTCTATTTTCATGCGTTTTGAACTCAAAATTAAAAGTTTTCAACAAGCAAAAACTCTGTTTTACTGGCAACACCTGAGACCTTGACTAATAATTGGAATAATCATTGCAATCCAATAAGCTTCTTATGTAATTAACACATAGTTCAGTCCTCTAGTAAATAGGACGGGCCATAGGTACAACATAGCAACGGGAGATAAACTGGTCCGCTTAGCTGTTAGCCAGAGAGCTGATGTTATGCTAGCTAGACTCAAAGTCAATAACAATACCCATGGTGAACAAACAGTAAATGTAATTTGCCAGTATGTTTATCAACAGGTCTAGCTGGCCAGTCGGCCATGTTATTGTCCCCAATACATTAACAATTTTCACAAAGAAAATGACTGGTGATTATTTGCATTATCGGCCCAACCTGAAGTTACGTTACAGGGCTGAACAGACGGACAGTGAAACAGGGCTGTAGTGGCTTAGTGCACATAAACTCATTAACCTTTTTCAAATCAAACACAGGGCTTACTCACCTTTTCTTGAGCTAACCATTGCATAAACTCGGACAGTTTAGCCAGTGGACACTTAGTTTAACCACTTTATTTTGCTACTATCAGAGTGTAAGCTACTTCTTGCAGCACATGTGTTACAAGCGTCTTCCTGATGGTGCTCAGAGGATACTGCACCGCGGGACCACACAGTGTTGGAAGAAAGATATTCAGTTTTGGGTTTGTTTGGTTTTTTTTTATCATTTAATTTGTTTCCAAAGTCACAGAGTGTTTGGCTGAACCGCATTAATTTGGAACGGTGAACAGACTGTTTAACTGGAACTACTCAGAACTGAGTATACAACAAGACATGGTATAAATATATGTATCATAAACAGAATCTGTCAATGTCTAGATTGTAAAAACACAACATTTCTATTAAAACTGATATATTTTTTGTCTTTTTATTATACTATCTCAGCCTAATTGA
>JAPZDX010000001.1:18535559-18547468 GCA_029783625.1 Naso annulatus | reverse complement strand
GTAATAATCTAAAACTAGGAAACATTGTATTTTAAGTACTACAGTAGCACAGAATGGACAAACCAAACACTGATTCTAGAGAAGGCCTTCCATGTATGTTTACCTTACCTGAAGGCCTGAGAGGTTTTTTTTGTGTGCTTGCAATGAGACATGTATGGTGAGGAGTTTTCAGTTCACTGCAATCTACAACCTCACCACTCGGTGCCACCGAATCCTACACACCGGTCTTTTAAACAACAAGTGCTACTCTGATTTGGAGAACCTGAGATAAAATCGTGTCCAAGATGTCCCTTTATTAAAAACAAAAAGATAAACACTGAGTCAGCAAAAGGCCACATGACTCATTGGGCGAGAGTGACACATAAGATACTCTCGGGGAAAAAGGGTTATAGATGAAAATGAAAAATTACAGAGTGACTCTGTTGTCCTGACTGGAGTGGGAAAGTCATTCCTTCAACGTGGAGCCAAAAGGGAGAAGAGCCAAGTCCAGGTGGAGCAATGACCACATCGGACAGAGAACGGAGAGCCAGGTGGCCCATTGTGGTGTGTTCTGCTGGATGTTTAGATTGGTCTCTATGCTCTAGCAGTTCTGCTTTTTACACTCAGGGCCAAGAAGACAAAAACATTGCATTAGTTGGAAAGGTTTCAAAATAGATGCTTTGTTTATTTCCAGTATTCTGTTTGTAACTTGTTTTCAGGCTTAGGAATCATTCTATGTGGACCAAACTCAGTGACACTGTTGCTAGTTGTGATGCCAGAAGGGACACAGATGTTGATACTTCTCTAAAAAAAAAACCTGGTTATCGGTGCATTGGTGTCATAATGTTCTCAGACTCGCCTTCTATTCACTAGAAAACCCTCAGAGCTAACCTCCAAATATCTCTCTTCTTCATTTACAGCAAAGACCATGAATGGGTTTGTATTTAATTTTTCTTCCTCTGTGTTCTTCTTTCTTCTTCTTTTTAGCTGCATACTGTAGCATTAATGATCCTCCAGTAAATGGGGGTGTGGTCAACCGTACCAAACTCCGTCCAGGTAGCAGACTTCAGTTTTTTTGTAACCGTGGTTACCGTCTGGTCGGCTCAAGCAATGCCACGTGCAGGCTCCACCCCAATGGGCTTTTTCAGTGGGATACACCACCACCGTTCTGTCAAGGTAGAGAAGATTCAAAACACATTACAGTGTTGGGGGTAAAACTTACAGTTTGAGAGGAATTCACCTAAAACATGCTCTCTCTTTGTGATTCGGCAGCTATCTCATGTGGGATCCCTCACTCACCGGGTAATGGCAGCTTCCATGCTAACCAGTACACTGTTGGTAGCCAGGTCACCTACCACTGTAATCACGGTTACCACCTCGACCCTGGTGTTCCAATGACAGCAGTGTGTTTGGAGGATGGCAGCTGGAGTAATGCTGTGTCAGCCCCAAGATGTCTACGTAAGTATTTTTACTTTGATTTAACGGCAGTATGAGTGAAGACACTTAACTTGTTGTCCAGTGACTAGCTATGTTCCGGATTTTTTTTTCTGCGTCTCATAGTCTTTCTTTGTAGTTGGAATCGCTCTGTTTTAGTGATGGTTATGTCGTCACTGTGACAATTTGTCTCTGTGACAACAGCTAGAAAATGGATCTCAAGTCACTGTTTGGTTTTATTAACCATTATTTACAAGGTCGAGAGGAAACTTTGACACTCAAAGATTATGACGGATTTAACCTCTCCTATACTGTCAGTGTGTGATACAGTATTCTAGTCTAATAAATTAAAATGGATATCAAAGTTTTGATTAGCATTTTAGGGATGACATTACATATCAGATTATAGATTATAGATCATAGAGGTTCATGTGTTACTACGAGTAATATATGTAAACTGACACCACATGGCAGTAAATGCAGTAGCAAATCGTTGACTACACAAATGTGTCTTGAAAACCGTGTTTGAATATTTATTTGTACATTGTTCAAATTTTATTTTCCAGCGATCCACTGCCCGAGCGTTGAGGGCATCTTGTCAGATCACATGACCTACCGCCTGCTGTCTGGTAGGCTGGGAGAATTTGGCTCTATGGTGATGCTAGAATGCTCAACAGGGTACTACTTGGGGGTGGGGCATCGGAGTCTTCGCTGCCTTGCCAACGGCACCTGGGACGGGTCAGATGACCCAGCTACATGCAAGAGTAAGTATTTATACAAACATGATTACCATCGTGACTTTGTGGCACAAAATAACTCAAAGCTGCTGCTGTCAGGTTTCTTTCGCTCAGATTCATCCGACCCTTTCCCCTCTGAACAAGATAATAAAACTCCAGTATGATATTATATTGTGTGCGCTTGGTCACCTCCCTCAGCACTCAAGGTGACACATAACTTTATTTATGACTCCGCACGAAGCCAACTCTAGGATTTTTTATTATGAGAGAATCCTTTTAAACTGAGTTGATACAACTACAGCCACCCACATGTATACAGTGCATGTGTACATACATGAAATGCTTCACGCTCCTTTGTAGTCTAGACTGAGTACCGAACCATATGAACCAAGGGATTAAACAAGCCTCATGCATTCACACAGACGCACACACCTGCATGAGCAGAGAACATACCGTATTCACACAAAAATATTATCAAAAGAATAAAATTGCATCTTGTTGCCACAACCTGTTATCAGAGTCATCGAAGTCGTGTACCGACACTGTTGCAAGTGAAACGGCTGTGAGTGTCTGAGAAAGTTATTCCTCTGAGTTCTTTTGTACCAAGAAAGCCCCTTGCAATTTGAATGCTTTGAGTGGAGGCGTGGCCATGTGTGCTGTGATGCTGGCTGCTGCAGGCGTAGTAGGTTTAATAGTAGAAAAAGCTTGAGCAGGAGCTTCTTTTTGCCTCTTTTATTTTTATTCTTACTACTTCTTTTTTCAAACTAGTTACGAGGGGGGAATTAAGCACTGCACAATGTCCTTTGGCAACAATTTTAGAATAGAATGCCGCCTGTGGTTCCTAAATGTGGGGTTTATGCGGGCAATAGTGAGAGATTGGTTTTTCAAATGAAGTATTACTTTAAAATATGCCTTTGTTGCTCATTTCACAAAGGGAAGCTTTAAGGGAGAATTGTGACTTTGAAAACTTCCCAACAGGCTGCAGAATTTCCTAGTGTTGCATAATATATGACATGCAAATAAAAAAGTGAAATGTGCACAGTTAAAAAGTTTAAAAAAGCATAAAAAATTGAAGTCTATATTACATTTGACCAGTGGTTTTCAAGCTATATTTTTCTAATTTTTCAGTTTCTTTATTTTCTTGATGCAGTGCTTGAGCTGACTTACCTAACACTGCAGCAGCTCTGCAGGATTTAGCAATGTAACAGAAGTGTCTACTCTTCAAGTTGGCCAGTGGTTTAAAAAAACAGCGTCTCCATGGATATTAAAGAAAAAAAACGATCTTAAATCTTCTGACCTAAATCTAATTCAGCCAGCTTTTGTGCTGGAAAACTGAATTTATAGTGCTGAAATTCAGAAAGACAGTCTACAAAAACTATATATCACTTTACAGCCAGATTTCTTTAAAAAACACACAAAAAATAGAATCAATATCCAAATTATGTTATGTTATATTTTATGTCCAGTGTCCTTCTGTGACAACATGATTTTATCATATTGATTTTATTACCCAGTCATCTCCTGTGGCGAGCTTCCTTCTCCACCTTTTGGGACCAAACTGGGGACATTGACAACATTTGGAGCAACTGCCATCTTTATGTGTAACCATGGTTACACGCTGGTGGGGTCACATGTAAGAGAGTGCGGCGCTAACGGACTGTGGAGCGGTGCAGAGACCAGGTGTCTAGGTAAGATCTTTTAGATATGATTACATGTACATTGTGCTGTGGTGTATGCAAGGCCACTTTGGAGTGAATCACTGAAAGGAGAAGAAAGGGCTCATTCATTTGAAATGACATGTTGTGAGATGTCACTGAAAAATAATAGGTTTGGACCCATGTTGCATTAAGGATCTCTTGTGTCATTTTTTATACAACCATAACATCCAATCTGATTTGTATCAACAGTCACACTAGCTGTGTTTTCAGTCCTATATATTGCGTCAGACACCTGGGCTGCACATTAACTTGTGTCAAGGACTTGTTGTAAAGACTGAATGGAAGTGTGTGAACATTTTATGCTTTCTTAATACACGGGGCTGCTACAGGTGTCTAGGTGAGATCTTTGGAAATTAGATCAGCACAAGTAAGATAAAGTGTGCACATGCCTCAGTAACTCAAATGATCTACTGCTGAGACATTTTATTACTTAATACATTAAGGGCTTGATTTAGACCTTCAGTAAGCACTGACCAGAAATGATTAATCCTGATTTTACATGCACACTCTACTCCAGCGATTCAGCCTTGGAGTTACATGCCTGAATAAGATGCACATTTTAATGTGATGAATGTATTAATCAAGGCGTGTCCACCTTCACATTATTATTTTAAGATTTGAATCCTAAGAAGGGTCGGCAAAATATACCTTTACGATAGTGTAAGAAGAGCTGTAACCACTTAATCACACTCTAAATATGGCTGCCAGTGTTGGTTTTAAGTGAGTAAGGAAAGCACAACAAAAACTCCAGCACACTGATCGCTTCACTTGCGACCAAGAACTTTTATTAACAACATTTCATGAAGGTCTTTGCACCGAAATGTTGAGGGAGTTTTCAATCTGCTTTCGTCAGCCTTGGGTCTCCTCCTAGCACCTACATACCTGTCGACCTACAGGTGTGCAGAAGCCTTTACCCTGTTTTTTTGAGTGTGTGAATTACACATCAGAATGTTATTACAGGTAAGTAAATGAGACTGTCATTCGGCCATACCAATATGTTAATGACTTCTCATTATTAGCAGAGATTGCCCCATCCTCTGCAAATGTTGCTGTTAGAATTCAACTGTGTGTATATTTTAGTATATCTCAGACTGAATTTTTAACCCTGTTCGCTGCCGTTCATGTTGAAACAGGATATAGAAACACTATAGGACACATGAAAGTTGCTTGGTATAGGTAATTCACCCTTCTGCATTTGTTTGGTTAATAATTGCTGAATGGCTGAGAGAGGGGAGCTGGGAGCTGTTGAGACGAAATATATTACGCCTGGAAAAATAGTTCCTTACGGCACTGCCTTCCTAGCTCAAATATTAGCACAAAGTAGGATTTTGTCACAGATGTTTTTTTTAACTGAAGTTGTCACACATTTTCAGTTACTTTCTGTGTATTTATTGAGTATGGAAAACATGTAAACAAACATGATTATTCATAGGTGAAGCTATTTTGTGAAAAATGCGTGGGGTTTGTGTAACCTATGTGGCTGATTTTGACAAAGGATAATGACATGCAGTAACACTGGTATGTTCCTTGAAGTGATCACCATTAAGTGTGGTTGATATTAAGCAGTGTAAGATCCTCTTTCATAAGATGTATTTGTTAATTCATCCTTTCATATCTTTATTTAACATGTCTCACCAAAACATTTTGCTCAGACTTCTCTTGGTCTGATGCTGACTTGATATTTTCTAATAAAAAAGATCATACAGTCTGTTATATTCACACTGGAGCATTTCTGTTAAAAGATTCACAATCATTTTACCCAGATCAGAATTTATGAATTTTGCTTAGAATTTATTAAAGAAATGTTTCTCTTTAAAGTAAGCCAGACATGTTTATCACAATTTGGAAAGACTATAATCGGTAATATTTCACACACTCCTCTGCGTATTCAGGAAGCAAGTATACATAACAAAATGAACCACAATTTGCCTCAGACGTATTAACTTCTGTAAAGAGTTTTGGTATTAATGATAGAAATCTTTAATATCAGGTGTGTCCAAGGGATTTCTTAAAGTTAGACTTCTTGGCTCATGATGTGTACGTGTTTAAAAAATGATAGAAATATCTATATTACATAAACAGTAATTGCCAGTGGGGTTTGGGTTTTGTTGCAAAAAAAGTCAGGGTTCTAGATGCCTTTTTTGCAGCATTAATCATCATTTGGAAAGTATATTAGACCATTTGAGCAAAAAACTGTATTCAACACCAAATAAATAAGAAAAAGGTTCCAGGTCTCAGTCAATGAGTTCATGAGGCACAGAAATGTGGAGCAAGGGATTGACTGTGAAACGTGGGTAATTGCTCCCCTAATAGCTGAAATGGTATTGAATACAATTCAACGATTTTCCACCACCTGAGCTCTCAAGTTGTGTCCAGCAATTTATGTGCTCAAGCTTAAAGGAATCATGAAAGGATGTGGAACTTAAAGGCCACTTAGACAACACTGACAAATTGTTTATATGTGCTAATTTTAACCAACCTTTAGTGCATCTGTAATTGCTGCATGGTTAGGAGTGCAGTCATGGTCTGCACTCTCTTTGACCATTGATTTGAAGATACACTGATGATGTCACTCCCCCTGTTTTAGAAGTTTCAGTAGAGGGAGAGCTTCTGTATATGTTATTTTTGTCTGCTTTGACGATAAAAAAGAGAAGATGGTTTTCAAAGGCCAAGACAGGGAAAATGAATATAAGTAGTAGTAAGTAGTTTGCCATTACACTGCATTTATCTCTATCATTATGTCTTTTCTAGCTGGTCACTGTGACTCTCCAGATCCTATAGTCAATGGCCACATTAGTGGAGATGGCTCGAGTTACCGTGACACAGTGGTGTACCAATGCATGTTGGGATATCGTCTAATTGGCACATCTGTCAGAATCTGTCAGCAAGACCATCGGTGGTCTGGAACAACACCTGTCTGCGTCCGTAAGTACTTTAATATACTAAAATCATTGCAGTTCATCTGCATTGTCTGATGATTCATTGTTTTTTGAAGTAAATTCATTAGTATCGTACGTCATTCATTGTACATTTCAGGCCTTTCAGGGGTTTAAATTGTTATTTCAGTTTCTGCCACTGCAGCATCTGTAAGTTTCCACAGAAAGTTGAAAGCATCACAAAATATCAAATAAAAAAAACACCACAATGCTGAACATATTATATTTTTCCACATCCACAGTTTCTCATCATACTACTCTCCTTCCCCTCAGCTATTACTTGCGGTCACCCTGGCAACCCAGCCAACGGGCGGACCAACGGCAGCGAGTTCAACCTCAATGATGTCGTCAACTTCACCTGCAACAGAGGTTACGTCCTCAGTGGAAACGTTCGCGCTCAGTGCCGACTCAACGGACAGTGGAGCAGCCCTCTACCTGTCTGCAAAGGTCACAAACAAGAGTTTTAACACAGAATTGCTGACTTGTTGCCCTGTGCCACATCCCTGTGAGTGCTTAAGGACTAAGCTGTGCAAACACGCTTTATCATTGGGGGCCCCATTGAGATAGCAGTGCTGCTGGTTTTGCCACATCTTGAGATTGTAGCAGTTGGAACATAAAATGTCAACAAAACTAAATAAATTGATGACCGCAGTGACTTAAATAAGACCCAGAGTGTACAAATGAAAGGATTTTCCTTTAAAGATTTTAGACGGTCAGCATGTATTAAGTATTTTTTGGCCCGATTTGCTTGGAGCTACAGTATGTCAGCTGGAAAATTTTTGGCTGAATCGGCTGCCAGCAGACTGTAAAATTGAGAACTGAATAATTGTGGCGTAAACACACACTTAACATTGGGCTGTATTCACGGCTGTGTGTGTGTGTGTGTGTGTGTGAGTCCAAATACACTAACAAAGATGTGTGCACAAACACACAAACACCCAGCTGGGTAGATGTCCAGAGACACGTTCCTCTCCTCTGCTAACCATGCGTGGTCGTTACACTACAAGCCTCCCCAGACCTCCAGTAGTGTAACTGTTCCGATATACCAAAACACACACACACACACACACACACACACATGCATTCTGCACAGTCATGAGAGACGATCAATACAAAATAGTCGCTCACATGGGTTTTCCATTGAAGGGATTCATCTTCGCTTGCTTGCTTTCGCCATCTCCCTCAATTTTTCTGTCTCCTCGCTCTCTCCTCTCCCTCCCAGCAGCAGCTGTCAATTATAAGACTGAAACTTTCTTTGTTCCCACAGGGTGCAAGACACACACACACATCAGTGTCCCCCATGGTCTTGAATTTGAGTGAATGTCAGTCTCCCCTGTGACATGTGAAAAATTAAACTCCACTCTTATTAGACCGGCATCCACCCAGAGAGCAGAGCAGCATAGACAGGACCAGAGGAGAGAAGTCCACTGCAAATAGAGCAGGATGTGGTGAAAAGCAGATTAGAGAACAGTGGAGAGCAACATGGGCTATCTTCATTTATAATTCTGTGATTTTATTATGTTGAGATTCGGCTGATTCTGATTTTTTATTTTTTAAAAATTCATACTAGCTGACTTTGCAGCTCATGTGTTAAACTCGTGTATTCTATACAGAGCCCTCAAAAAATCCCACAATGGAACAAAAACATGCTGTGGCATCCATGGCATTTTAGCTAGTTTCCAAAAAAAAAGTCCCATAATGCAACTTGTTCTGTAATATATCTGTCAAGAATGACACAAGATGATAATGATCAATAAGAGTCCAGAATCTTAATTTACTTACTTCAAGGGAAACTGTTGACTGTAAGTAAGAAGGATTAACGTACAGCTAGTGCTTTTCAAGCTGTTATTGTCATCCAAATACTGAAATACTGTTCTAAGTAAGGAAGATTTTGAATGTGTTTGATTGACTCTTCTCTTCTTCTCTTCTCTTCTCTTCTCTTCTCTTCTCTTTCCTAACGAAACATTCTTGTCCAAAAGAACCATTCAAACAGGTCCTAACAGTGTCTTCTCCTCTCTTGGCAGTGGTGAACTGTTCAGACCCGGGGATTGTGGAGAATGGCGTGCGCCAGTCCGGCCTACGCTACCCAGAAATCTTTAGCTATGGTGTAACTGTGGCAATCCACTGCAAACGAGGCTTCTACCTCCTGGGCTCTGCACTTCTAACGTGCCAGCATGATGGACGATGGGACCGACCAATCCCTCACTGCCTAGGTATGGATGAACAAATATGGGTAGTTTTAGAAGTATTTGAATTGAGAGAAACAATGTCAACACATGTTTAGGAAACAAATGAAGCCGAAGTGGAGACAGAAGGAGCATTAGATTGATATTCATAGATCTGTAATGAAAATGTTTGTCCTATTGTGAACAGGTCACAACTTTTTTTTGAATTCTGCAAAGAAAAGAGGAGTCTACAATAGTTTGTCATGCTGAACACAATACTCACTTGTGGATATCAATTTTCTTTTAATATATTTGTCAGGAAATGCTATTTGAGGAGTGAAATGGCTTGAAGAGCTTGTGGGAAGAAGATGAAGCGCGAATGAGAAACTGAGAGAATAAGAGAAGGTTCAAGGTAGAAAATGGGAGGGAGTAATCATAGATGGAGGGCTGGGGTATGAAAGAAAGAGGCTCACAGGTTTGAGCATGTTTGTGTGTGTGTGTGCAAAAACAAAAAGGTGAGCATGTGTCTCTTAGGGCAATAGGCGTTCTTGTCAGAGAGCTACCATGGCTGATAGAAACAAAGAGATTAAACTAGAGAGCGATAGAGAAGAGAGGGCTGATTCAGAAATAAAGACAGAAACGCAGGCTGCCGACAGTAACAGAGAGGCAGAGACGAGGAATCAGACAAAGGGACAGAGAGGCAGACACTGTTGAGACACCGTCGCAGCTCATCCGTTCATCGAGCATTACATTCAAGAAACAAGGTCTTATCGAAAAATTGGGAGGAGAGGGGTGATGACTGAGGGGCAAGGAGAGGATGGAGTAATATAATTTGGGGGTAAGAGGAGATATCAGAGGACCAGTTGTTTGGCAGAAATAGAAAATCAAGAGCAGTTTCATTTCTGTGTCCTCCAGAAACCTTTGCTTTATGCTTTCTCTTTTTCCCAAAAGTGAAGAAGAGATTTGTTTCACTGATGTTTGTTGCTTTTACACAGTGGAACAATTTCTACAAGTTTTCAACACAGAGGAGAGGGAGGCAGACTCCTTCAATGTATCCTAGCTAAACTGAAATAATTTGACTTTCTCTCTGGAAAGTCAAATAAACTCAGCAAAAATAGGCTTTACATTTAGGCATGCACGATATTTATCAGTGCCGATAAGGCAATTATCAGCCATCATTTATATTATCAGTTAAACGAAAATGATCAGGTATCTTAACAAGATTGACCACGAGAAGCGTGTAGTTATTGGTTATTGGTATCGGCTGAAAAAGTCCTGGCATGGCTTTACTGGCAAGATTTTATACTGAAATTCAGTGAAAGCAAAAAAAAAAAATGGTCGAGGCTCAAACCACATAAGCAAAACGTCTGTGGCTGTATTCTAGCAGGGATTCTTTGTAGCATATTTTCTCTTCTTCGTCACATATTTACTGTCTATCTCTACATCAAGTAAATGGAAAAATACCCAAAAACAGAACTCAAAGGACTCAAAGGAAGCTGATAACAGATGTATAGAATACATATCTGGCAAATCATCATTTAAAAGACATCACTAGTTTTTCAAGCTAGATTTAATATATAAAAAAAAAAAGACAGAGATAAATAAGAACTTTTTTGTTTAGTTTTTTTCCATACATATTTATCTCCAATCTGTGTATTTCTCACAGTAAATTACACAAATTAATTTAATCTTTGATGTGGTTCACAGACACTTTTTTCTCTCTGTTCCCTGTGTGTCTACTTTGACACACACAGACACAAAAACAGCAACTTGTGTTCAGCCCATCCCCCTCTCTCGCTGTTGTCCTCTCCCTCTATCTGTCTCCCGCAATGACCCAGCTGCAGCATCTAATGCAGCAGTATCTGGAATCTATATTTGGACACAATCACACACTAAGACCTTCTTGCTCTCTCTCTCTCTCTTTCTCTCTCTCTCTCTCTCTCTCTCTTTCAATCTGTCACTGTCTCCATAGCTATCTCCTGCGGTGACCCTGGTGTACCCCCTAATGCAGTGGTATCAGGAACCCACAGTTGGACATATGGTTCACTGTTGCAGTACTCCTGCTTGCCTGGAGGGGTGCTGGTGGGCAACGCTACTCGCCACTGTCAGGAGGATGGCACATGGAGCGGGGCGCCACCATACTGCACAGGTAAAGGTGCACTGGTCAATAAAGCAGCATGCGTAGGGTTTTCCAGCTGGTAGACTTGCAGAGTGTAGATCATTAGTCAGTTGCACTGTTATGCATTTTTATGCAGGCAGTTCAAATGGGAGACATGTTGACTGTCCGGTTTACAAAATGTTTACTTTAAAGCAAGATACAGCAAACATGCCCACTGAAATCAACAGCATCCATACTGCAAACAGGAAGATGTGTATCATGAAAGAAATTCAAGAAAAGCTTTTTCTAACAAAAGTTTTTGCAGAAAACCTGCTTTATCTCTCTAGTCGTAACAAACAATTGCCAGAGTAAGCTTACCAGTGGATGATGCCACCTAAGATCAGGCCACATGAGTACAAATAAAAACTGTAAAACAACAAAATCTTGAAACAAAACATTTGTGACTTTAGTGAGATGAAGAATAAAATAGAGATAAAATTGGTTCAGCTCTAAAAAATAGTATATTATATACTGCATAATGTTCCGTGTTGCTTAAAGAAGACATATTATGCTCATTTTCGAATCTTTTATTTTGATTTTGGACTCCTATAGAGCAACTGGACACAACTGACGAGCAGTAAAGTCTGTAGATCTTCAGAAAACTTTGACTCGCACCCTCTCTCTTCCTTGTATTTTCTGCATTCTCTCAAAACGGTCCGTGCAAGCAAACTCCTTCCGTTTTCCCTCATGTGCGCCTCCGCACTCCGCTGCACTCACAACCCCTTTACTGTCACAAAATAAACACAGCTAGGACACTGATTAATGTGTATTACAGCTTGTGC
>JAPZDX010000001.1:18484118-18496069 GCA_029783625.1 Naso annulatus | reverse complement strand
ACAGCAATTTTATAGGTCTTTATTTTGTGGATTTAAGTTTACCCTCACAGCTCTCATCAGAAATGTTTTTGGCCACAACAACAAGTGATTTTTTAGCACAAAAGGCAACGTAAGCTACCTGTGAAGCAGCAAAACCAACAGACATGCAAGCTAGCTGGTGAATGTAGTGGAGCATTTAGCAACTAAATAGCGAGATATGTAAGTTAGGCGTTGAGAGTGAACGAAAATTAAAGAAGAGCAATATCAGACATCTGTTTATCAGATGTACACGACTTCGAATGATTGTGAATGCTGGTCTGTATTTGCTGGATGTGCAAATAAGTAACTGTTTGCTAACAAGTCATCCACTTAAAAGGTGAAGATGTGCAAGTCTTGTGTTAACAGCTTGTTTCCACTGCCCCCAAGTGGTTAAAAAGTAGTAACTGCAGGTGCAAGATGGATAAAGAGTACTTCAGTGCAATAATGAAATATGGATCACTCATTCATTTTCTGTCTGTCTGTCTTTCTCAAGGGTCCTCCTGGACCACCTGGACCCCCTGGACCCCAAGGCTATACAGGAGAAAAGGTAAGGGGCTCTGCTGTCCCATTGATGCACTGCCATTAGCCAGTAATATTGTTTTAAAGAAAATCTAAGCAGATTCTGTATTAAAACTTTGTGCAGTGTTATGTCAGTCGTATTTATCAGGTGAATCTTTCCGCTCTGTCTTATTCCAGGGTGAGCTTGGTTTACCTGGACCAGCGGGAGTCGATGGAGAGAAGGTATGGCTGTAAGGCAGAAATTACACACAGGCTGATGCTTAAGTTTTTATTTCCTGAATGTGACATTGTCTTTTGATTCTTTGCCTCCAGGGACCTAAAGGTGACGTGGGTGAGACTGGACCTCCTGGGGAGAGAGGAGAGAAGGGAGAGATGGGGCTCTCTGGGCCTGCTGTAAGTAGTGACAGTAAGCATGTTTTCACTAATGCACAGATTGTAAAATGCACATAAAAAAGCTGGAAGTTCATCTTGCTCTTTGTGGGTCAGGGTATGGACGGGCAGAAAGGAGAAAAAGGCGACTGCAGAATGGATGACAACCTGGTGAGCGTGACACAAAGAACATCACATGAACTTCAGACAGCTTTCACTCATATATGTGCACAGATCATAGCAGACACATAAAGGTCAAACACCGAAAGGAACATATGAGTAATTGTGCACGTTTTAGCCCATTTATACCTTCAATATCATGCAAGCAGCAACAGGCTTCCACTGATTTCTGTTTGGCATGAATGTCGGTTTGCAGACTCTTGAAAGATGTTTGAGTTTTCTGTCACAGTGAACTTCAAGGCTGCATTAAGTGTCATAGCTTGGTTATTGCAATGCAAACAACTGAAATCATTTTGAACGTAAACCGCATGAAGCAACAATAATGTAGTGACAGAATGAATGGAATCTAATGGCTGGTAAAAAGAGTGCATTCAAGGATCTGAAATTCTACAACATGCTTTGGAAAATGGTCAGCAGTGATATAAAATATAGATGATTTGTGGTGGAGAAGACAAAATTGTGCAAAAACTCTACAAGTTAAATGTATCTGTAAGAACTCTCTGCTCCTGTTTTACTTCCGTCATTTCAATTATCATCAGGTTCAGATGATTTCACAGCCAGGCCCACCGGGTCCACCTGGCCCACCAGGGATTCCTGGGTCCATGGTGAGTATTTAGATCGACTTTAAAATCCAGGTACAAACTATTCAACTTGAGCTTCTTGTCTGCACCTGTAGCTTTAACACTCACAGTACACAATGTTTTTCAGGGGCTGCATGGAATGCCTGGTCCTAAGGTAAGACTGCAAGACCAAGTATGCAGCATGTGATGGAAGGTGCGACATGTTGTTTGGCACTCACTGTTCCTGTGTTCTAATGCAGGGTGAGCCTGGATACGGGATAAAGGGAGAGAAGGGGGACAGCGGTGCTCCTGGACTCCCAGTAAGTGACACAGGCCATTATTTTCTCATAAAACATGATGTATTCGGACATGATAAAGTGATGATAATGGCCTGTAATTACAGGGATTAGAGGGACCCCCGGGCTCACCTGGGGCAGCAGGGTTGGTTGGTCTTCCAGGTGCGAAAGGAGAAAAAGTAAGCACGTCAATCATCTGCTTAAATGTGATTGCAAAATCCCTTCTTAATTGCATGGATCTAAAATAAAATATACATACCTAATAATTTACATTTTTGATTGTGTGTTCACAGGGTAGACCAGGGGAGCCCGGACTAGACGTGAGTTTCTGACATTTTTCAAGTGGATCATTGTCATTTAAATTCAACATGATACTGTATTCAGTGATAAGCTGCTTTCTGAGCTGTGTTTCCTCTATGTCCAGGGTTTCCCGGGTCTGAAGGGAGAGAGAGGGGAAAGAGGAGAAAAAGGCGACAAGGTTAGAATAAAGACCTAATTAATTTTCATCAGAAATGACCAATTTTTTTTTTTCTCAGTGTAATTGCATCTCGTCCAAGATTTCCTGTTTATGCATAATGATACATCACTTCCGACAAAAGCAAGCTCTGTTTGACCTTTAATAACATGTAGTGATTCTTAAAGTCACAAATAGTTCTGTCTCGTTGCAATATTATTGTGTGATAAGCTAATGTGTGTGTGTGTGTGTGTGTGTGTGTGTGTGTGTGTGTGTGTGTGTGTGTGTGTGTATTGTGTGTGTGTGTGTGCACGCTTGCCTCCTCGTGTCCAGGGTGACAGGGGAACAGTGGGAAAGAGAGGTCTAAAGGGCCAGAAGGGAGAGCAGGGACCCCCAGGCCTGGACCAGCCGTGTCCTGTGGTATGTCACCTCAACACAAACACACACGCTCATGCACTCGCTGCTTTCCTCTCCCCATACTCTGTCGTTTCCATGGTTTTCTCTAAGTTTCTTCTTCTTCAGTGCTGTGATTGTGTAACTGGCTCTTGCTGACAGGGCTGTGATGAGACTAAAAGTCTATCTGAGGATGCAGGGCTTTCCTCTCCTCCGCCTCTTCCTCCTTCTGGCCCTGAGGCCCCCTGTCCTGTGGTACAGTATCTCTGCCTCCTTCCTCCTCCTCTTACATTACGGTTTATAACACTGTTGCTATTTTCTTTTCAAACACTATTTCATGTCCTTTCTCTCAAACGCTCTGTTGCATGTGCTCTTACTTCTCAACCAATACTACACGTCGGTCTGCTGCAGTAAAAAGAGACATTCAAGATAATTAACAAATTGAATGAAAACAGACATCTTGCTTTTAATTTGTGAAATAAAGTGACAGAAGACGCCAAGTTAAGAAAATATAACATAACTGGTCATAAGAAAACAAATAGGCTTAAAAATATTCCTACAAACAGGAGCATTCGCAAGTAGATAAAAACAAAAAGAACAACCACTTGCCTCCTAAAAACAAACAAACAAACAAAAAACATACCGCTGTCTTATCTGTTCATTAAATACAGCCAAAAACAGGTTAGCTAAGCTTACACATTGAGCTAACCTGTTGCTAAGCCCAGCTAGCCTGGCGGAAGGTAAAAAATGTCCCCGCCAGCGTCTCTAAAGATGACGTATTAGAGTTATTTTGTGTTCGTATCTGTTCTGTTTGGTTTGGTAGGATCAAAGTGTCTAGCCATTATGCTAAGCTAAGCTGACAGTCGTTTTATGTAACGGACAAATATTAGAGTGGCATCCATCTTCTCATCTAGATGTCTGCCAGAAAGCAAATAAGAGCCTGAACTGTAGGAAATAAAAACCAAAAGATTCCAAAGACTCCATTTTTGCTACATTTTTATTTATATCCTCTGAAAAGACATTAAGTGAGAACCCTTATTTACAACAGTCCTGATATACAGACAGACAATAAGACTGAAAAGAAACAATAGATAACATCAGTCTGCTGATAAGAAGTTTACACTTATATGTCATTACAGTTATTTTTGACATTTAAATCATTTTCCACTGCTGTTCTTTCTTTGCAGGGACATGATGGGCTGCCCATACCAGGCTGCTGGCACAAGGTGAGTATTCTAAAGTCTAACAAATCTCTGTTAACTAATGAAATGGCATTTGATCAGCATTTGATTATTAAACAACATTTAGATTATAGCGTACGCTAAGATTTTTACTCACAGATCGTCAGCATTAAATTCATTGCTTGACTCTGTCTGATACAGGGGCATTTTGTAAGTATATTGCAGCATGTGAGCTTGTAAAGCATGAGTATTTGAGATATTTGATTAATTTTGGAGCTTGTGTTTGGATTTTAATTTGATACGCTGCTAATAATGATTCCCTACTGTTCTTCTTTTGCAGTGATGACTAACCAGCAGCATGGAATCTGTACATATTGATATGGTATATATTGGAATTAAATACTCACCAACAACCCACTCCCTTTTTTCAATTTTTCATAAAACATTTTATGTAATATATTGAAATTTTTTAACAAGGACATTTTTGAATCTACAGTATTATGATTTTTTTTTTTGATAAAAACAATGCGTATGCTTCTTTCTGTATTTGTGCAAACATGTTCATAGAATCTTCACTATAGGTCACAACGGTTTTGGCGGCAACCTGTTTGTGGCTGCCACCGAACATGTTGTAGAGCCGCAATAATCATGTATGAAGTGGATCAGATGATTGATCGCCAAATGCTTTATTTTCTTCCGTTACTTTATTTTGCTTTGCTCCTTTACTGTGCCCGTAAAGTTGTGCTTAAACTTGGCAGAAACAGCAGAAAGTGTCCCCCCGCACCCCCCAATGTTTAACCCAAGTTGGTGTCAATGTTTGTAGCCCAATCTCCAAAATCTGTGGCATTTGGGAAGCATGGATGTCTGCTTTTTAAAGAAATTGTGAGGAGATCCACCACCTACTGCATGCAGGTGTGGATTATGGATTACGTAAACGTGCATGCTTCGATTACCAGAGGGACCCGCAAACCTGTATTTTGTATGAATGAAACTACACGCCAGTCCGCACAGCCTGTATCAAGCTAGGGTTAGTAGTGCTCAACTACCCATGGACGTGCAAAGCAGGAAGTATGATGTGCCCTTATTAAGGGACAGAGAGAGAGAGAGCGATATGGAGGCTACAGTCTTCATTGCTTACCTGGTGGTTGTTGGTGCGCACTGCAGCTACTGCTGGAAAAACAGTCCCCCCCCCTCCTCCACTGACACACCGCAGCAGCATTACAACTGCAGCAGTAGAGTGTACAAATGAAATGAATGCAGTAACATGAGAAAAGATGGCAAGGCAATTGCACACACTGTAAGACTGACACAGTGTGAAAGATTGACATCTGGCCTCTGAAATTCATAACAGTACTGGTCCTCTATTCCAGGGGTAACTTTCAAAAGGAGTAATCCTTCTGAACATGACACATCAGTGACATGCTTCAAAATTTGGATAATCTTCTCTTCACATCATTATTTTTTAAAATTTACTTCATACAAAAGTTTTCCCATTTGTCCTTCATTTGGCATTGTCAGCAGTCCTCGCTTCTTAAGAAAGTGACAGCTGGCTAAAGCTGGAAAAATATAACTACAAACAAAATTTTAAAATACCAAGGTTATTTCTGCCTCTGAGACTTCTCAAAGTTTGGTGAGAAGTTTCCTCATTCGTCCCTGACTTTCTCTAAAGTGGTACTGTCAGCGGTCCTCATTGAAACAAAGGAGCCCAAGTTTAAAAAAAGACCAGCTAAAATGGTAAATGTCACAATTAACCTTTTCACACAGTGTCACATCTCAGAGATGAGTTTTTCTTTTCCTTTTTTTTTTCATAGAGTATTAAATACAGAGTAGACTCAATGCAGATGTATCATGAGTCTGAATTACACCAAGATGGGTTCTGAAAGTCATTTACAACATCGGTACAAATACACCCAGGGACAGCTGCAGAGTGATGTCACTGAACTTTTCCAGTAGGAATACTGAAGGAAAATCCAGATTGGAGAGTGCGCGTTGTACCGCACATGTGTTCACATGTGGCACAGCAGCCATATGGTCCTGTAGATGGATTTTTATCTATTTATTGCCAGATGGAAATCAGACATTCCTCTGTGTGTGTGCGCCTGTCTGTTACTTACACACATATAAACTACTAGGCCGCTTTCAGTTTCAGTTTTTCATGTTATCAAACTGAAATACTCAGTGTTTCCGTTCATTTGCCCTTCACAGGCCTGTTTTATCCTCCTCATAGTTTGGATAGGACAAACTTCTCATGCCATACGTTCAGCGGTACAGCTTTGAAGAAAATCTACGACCTGGTGTGTCTGAACTGAACGCCAGTTGACTGCAGCCAAGCTTCACTCATCAGTGCAAACGATGAATTATTGTCATTTCAGCACATGGCAGCTTGTAGATTAAGAAAACACATATTCGTGCTATGTTCACACATTAAAGTGACTGGGTGCATTCTCAGAAAAACACACATTAACATCCAGTGAGTAAATTTGTTGCTTATAAATGTGTATTGAAAAATATCGTAATTTTTTTCTGTTGTCCTCAGTGGCGCAAAGATATGGTAAACAATGGCAAGTCCCCACCAGGTAGTTTAAATGTTATTGTTTTAAGCATCATAATCACCGTCAATATCATCACTGTCCCATCTCACCCGTCATCATGTGCTGCTGAACTTGAAGTAGGTGCAAAAGAAAAAAAAAATTTTGTACAGAAATCTATTTTTTATGGAGAATTTGTAAAAAAAAAAAATACAAATTATTAAACATGCTGTACTTTTTATGATTAATGATGTAGGTACAACAAAATCTTGTTCATTAAAGTCAATGTTTTTACTGTTACACACCATGTAAAAATCTATGGTTCAAACTGAGTATCAAATATCGAAATGTCATATGATCTCTCTTTATCCACTGTGGCTGCTTTTACACAGGAACAGAAAACCTTGTGGGGGCCCGGAGTTAATTTTCTTCGTGCTGGAGAGACAATTATCTCGGGGTCACAGCTGTAAAACATTTGCTATTCACAATCTAAAACACTTCAGTCTTTTAAAATGATGTGTCAGTTTCAACTCCCCTACAGCTCGAGGCCAGCAGAATAGTTTTATCTTTTTGAAGTATAAGCTTTTATTCAAAAAATATGATATATAATGTAATTATAGAGCAATTCTAGGTGGCTTGTAATGTGGCAGCTGTGCCATAAGAGTGGCCTGAGCATTGGTAATTCCTCATATTGAAATATCTCATTTACATCCATTTTGTGAATTGATTTTAGATGCACATACACTGAACATAGAATAAACACCAGATGTTTGGTGTCATAATGTCAGAAACAGAGTTGTAAACAGCATTTCCTTTAAAAGACAGTGTTCTTGTGTAACAGCAGCCCTGTGCGGCTGATCCTAATGTCTATATCTTGGAAAGGGATGACTTCCACAGGCACAAAGGATTTTGGATGACTTTACCCCTTTACAGCCCCAAATCTGACCCCATGTCTGTCTAAACAAGGAGAAATCTGTTCCTCCTTGCTCAGAGACCATGGGCTCAGAGTGGAAATTAAATTGTGGTAAATTTAGGCTTTAACAGCAGCATTTGCAAAATTGGCAACAGTTTTGGAGGTTCCAATATTGGCTTGTGAAACATGAGCGGTACTCTTAATTTTCGAATAAAAGGATGGAAGATGACACTATTTCTGTCCTCCCATTAGATTGTGCGAGAGAATCAACATGGAGTGTTATAAAGGTATAAACAACAGATACTGTATGTTAATGCAGCCTCACAACCTGCTGTTAAAGAGACTCACAGTTTATCTATCAGCTATTTTGAAAACATTATTTGAGAATAAAGTTTTTGATACAATAATATCGCCGTTGTACTAATGCTGTTTTTGTAAACTACTCAACTGATTTATGAAGTCGTCTCTAGTTTGATTGTCAGTCACAAACACAGAGTTGGTGGGTGTAAAATGGACTTGCCCAGCTAAGGCCTCTTTCTTGAGTTTCCTCCAGTTTCCGGCACAGTTGGAATATACTGGTAAGGTGAGTTTAAGTTACTCTTCGCCCTCTATCATGCTGTACGCTGCCTCCCATTAGATCAGCAGCAGGGCCAGGAAGGCACTGGCCCCAGCTGAAATCTGACCAGCCCCTGAGGTCCCCATGTCCTGTTAGCTGTCTTTTGAATTGTGCATAGATGTTAGACATACAATTGGCCCCAATGTGTAAATTGTGGCCCCTTTATGGCCCCTGATTTAGAAAAATCCTAGATCCGCCACTGTACTCAATGTTTGTACGGGTAAGCTACTGCCTTGATAGATACATGGATTAACAAACATTCAGAAATGCTAAATTAATCAAATATTGAGCTCTGTCACTTCTCCCCATATGAACTCTGAATGGGTTGGTCATTTTCAAGGTCCAGGATTTAGTGAACAGCAGATTGCACTGGTCTCAGTATCCTTCCATTCACCCTCCCTTCCATGTAGGAGAGCCTATGGTGGCCATTAAACTCTTGTTTGGTTTGTTCATTTTTGGCTACTGTAGAAACATTATGGTACGAATGGCTGATTCCTTAGGAGAGGACCCGTCCCCCTTTTTTAGAAATAAAGGGCTTATATTGAGGTAATGAAAAGACAAGGATTCTTTTTTGAAGTAATTACACACTAATGAAAGCATACTTAATGAATATTATATTTAATTTCTTTCAAATTCTACAAATAGATCCCCTTAAATCCTACACTCTGGACCATTAATGAGGAGCACTTTAATCCTGACATAAATAAGGGATAATCCATGCCAACTTGTGTGTTAATTAGCCTTATTTTCCTCTGCACAGTGTGCAATACACTGCATAATTTAGAGTCATTCCGTTGTTGATGCAAACAATGTGAATGTCCTTCTCACTTATCACATTACATAGAGCATTGGTGACTGTGCTATATTCAAATTGTACGCAAGTTAAAGCAAATTAGTAGCCCTTATTTCATGAGAATGTATAAATGTGCAACATGGTCAGATATTTGAAGTCAGTGTGCTTATTTTTGCAGAGGGTGGATTAAATATGTGTGAAAGTTGGTTTCTTTTCTGGACTTGCTACCTTACCAGCATGTTACCATGGTAACATTGGTTGGCCAGATACTTTGAGACCACAAAAAAAAAAATCATATTACTGAGAAGATGAATATAAGTAATACACAAGCAAAGAGATTCCATCAGTGACGCAGATGAAACAGAGAGGGCTGGAGCAGTGAAGGGAGAAAGCAGCACAACCAGTCAGCCGCAGCATGTCACTGGTTGGAAACACTCGGGTAGAATGATGACTTTTAAGAGCTGAAACTTTACTTTTACAACACCTTACAAAACAAGATTACAAGCTGCTTTACAGGAGAATCTGGGAATAAACATTTCAAGACTTAAATGAAAGATTTGGAGATAAAGCGCATGGAGCAAGACCTGAGAGAGGATGAGAGTAACAAAAGCAAACACTTCAATAAATTTTACAAACACCAAAAGAATATGCAAGAGAGAAAAGACTAACTGGGGCAGCGAACATCGATAATGGGTGTCTGTAAAAAAAGAAAAATCCATTGTTGCCTCTCAGCTGGACGAACCACAAGTAACACTATTCACAAGAAAGATGCAACACTAAAATATTGTTTATGTCTGCAGGCTTCAAATACCAACTATAACTTCAGATATCTAAACTTTTCTGTTTCTGAAAGTAAAATGTAAAAAAAAAAAACAAAAACAAATTTTCTTCACCACTGGAAAGGAAAAGCCCGAGAGGGCCGTGTAATGGTAGCATTTTGTTCGCTTAGGTGATTATGTGACTGGAGCAGAAAGTGGATGTAGTAATGACACACCTGCCAAAACTTTGGTTTGCTTGTTAGCTGCAAACAAGGAATTCAAGTTCTTGATTCAAAGGGGTTGTTCTACAAGATCCTACTGCACATGAAGAAACTTTTGGAGCTGAGGAAATACTAAAGTGTAAAAAAAAAAAAACCCCAAAAACAACTTCTTATCACAGCACCAGTATTATATTTCAGCAGCTAATGCTAGCTACTTCTACTGTTACTCACTGCACCAAAAGATTTTAAGATACCAAACCTCTGTGTCAGTGTCCATTTAAATGAGGAGAAATTCCATTACGCTGTCTCAGGGAAGGAACTGAGACAGTGACCTGTGACAAACCTTCCTCATGGTGAGTAAAACTTTACTCATTTATCGTCATTGATGGTACATAAAACATGGAGCCAATGAATTACTAGTACTTAAATTGGTGTTGGTGCAGATTAAGGTGATATCCCTGTCTGCTTTCATGCATTCTGTAAACTTACCAAGCTGTCGCTGTCCATGGTGCTGCATTGTGGAAACAGCATGTTGCAGTGAAATTGGGATCCAAGCGTCTGTAAAAACCTTGTTGCCTTCAGCGATGTAATACATTTGTCCTGTCAGGTTTGTTCTGATGTTGAAACAAGACAACAAAACTGTGGTTTAATTACACTGAACATCGGACCTTTGAACCCAGAATTAAATTTTGGTCAGTCCTACAAATGCCGATAATTATTATTCATACACAACATGTTTAAATTTTTCATGTTTGTCTGCTAGTGCAAAACATACAAAGACAGGCAGAGGTTTGAATGAATACATTCATTCAGTCGTTTTCGTAACCGCTTATCCTTTGCAGGGTTGCGGGGGGGCTGAAGCCAATCCCAGCTAACACTTGGCGAGGTCGGGGTACACCCTGGACAAGATGCTGATTCATCACAGAACTGACATATAGAGATAAACAACAATTCATCATTCATCACATTCACACCTACGGGCAATTTAGAGTCACCAGTTAACATAACCTGCATGTCTTTGGACTGTGGGAGGAAGCACTGGAGAGAACCCACGCAGACGCAGGGAGGACATGCCATCTCCACACAGCAAAGTCCCGCTGTTATCTAACCCAGGACCCTCTTGATGTCAGACGAGCAGACCAGGATTTGAACCCAGGACCTTCTTGCTGTGAGGCAACAGTGCTAACCACTAACCCACTGTGTTGCACTTTGACCAAATAATCAATGATAATGTTAAATATAAAGTTAAATCTGGGGTAGGCAACGTCTGGAAATCAGGCTAACTGTGGCATTAGACTCCAAGGAAAGCAACTAGAGTTACAGCAGTGCAGAGTGGTTGGTCTCAGCTCAACTCAAGCCAGCTGACTGTGTCGCCTTCAAATCAGCTTGTCAAGTCACCAGAGGACAGTTTTAGAAAGTACATATGCCACTTGTTTCATTAGCTCGAAGCGACGTCACCTGTTGCTAAGACAAGCAGCGTAGAAAAGCCAATAGGAACACACGCTCTCTGAAACGATAATGATAATTGATAAATGATAATTGTCCGAAAAGACCCTGTCACACGGTTTTCATTTCGTTAAGCCTGAACACAGAGCAAATGAGAGGGATTTTATTTTTCTCTGACACCAAGAAAAACCTGCCTACCTCAGGTTTAATCAATGAAAACCTGTGAATAAATATTATGTTCCATTTTGCAATATTCTACAAAAAGATCTTTGCTTTTTTCATAAAGTTTCCTGCAAGGAAATCACACTTCATTAGCAAACACAACCTGCTTATTCAATCAGGGTTTATCTACCAGCCAAATCACAAAGTGGTGACATGTCAATACTTTCTGAAAGTAAAGCCTTCAGCTAAGAAATACTGTTGGAATCAAAACTTCCTCCCTAATGAAAGTCTGCTGTAGATTTAAAGTAAATAATATTAGACTAAGGGGATGAAATAAAGAATTAGCTGTTTTGATAGATCAGTTTATGGCCCCATCAGTACATTCATACAAGTCTTTCAGTCCCTGTCATGATGACAGCTTGGCAATCATTTTATGCCCTTTGAGAGCTTTAAGGTGTCTTAGTTGGGTTTTATTTCATTTTTATTTATCTTGCATTTATTTTCAGGTATTTTCTTGGTAGTCTTTAGCTTGTGTCAACATGGA
>JAPZDX010000001.1:18437446-18449852 GCA_029783625.1 Naso annulatus | reverse complement strand
GTAGAAAACAAAAACACAATTTTATTGTCACTTATTCCGACACCAATTTTCTCCTTGATGTATTTCAAGTGAAACTCTACAAGAAATCAATGGTTTCAGTATATTTTGGTGAAAATATAAACACACTACCTCATGGCACAGCCTAAGAACTTTAGGAGGAGAAGGATGCAACACAGGAGCATTGCAATGCTCCAATAAGAATCAAATATTTGTCAAAAATATAACATGCTGAGGAATCCACAATGCTCGTTCAATATGTTAGCTTTTGCCATACGAGACTGAACAGTTGTAGGACAGAGAAGTCATTTATCGTTTAGGAGGGTTTTCTCTGAATATTTGGATACTTTTTCTGCATGGAATCCATTGTAATTGACATGGTGTGAAGCTGCAGGTTTTTTGCTAGAAAGTGAACTAAACTTTTTCCAGCCAGTTCTGCAGCCAACAAAGACAAGTGGCTGAAGTGATACTCCAACCTTTTGAGTGTCAAAGTCTTTAACTACAGATTGAGGCTCAATAAAAATCAAGTGACCATGGTTTTTTTTATCCCCTCCTCTTCATTGCATTATCAATAAAAAGCGTTTGGGACACTGAAAGAGAGAGAAGGTACTGACCATCACCACTGAGGTCCAGTGTGCGTTTATGTGAGTTCTCAGGGTCGGTGATCACGATGGAGTACAGTCCTTTATCCTTGTCTGTCGGTTCAATCACCTGTTGATTAATCACACAATACATAAAGCAATAGTTAACTGTCACTTGCATGTCTTGAATAATGGGTTAAAAGATCCATTCATCTACCAGATAATTAAAATAATAAAGCTTTCTGACGAAAAGTAAAAGGAAGATACGGGGCTAAAGTAATTAAGTGTCATAGATTTTAAAATATATGATGGTTTTAGTCATTAGGTACCTCTTCTTAATGTGACATTATCGATGTAGTATGTCTCAAAGTTTCCCTGGTATCACCTCTACAAATCACCCAGGACTTTTCAGCAAAAGCAATGAGCAACAGAAGGGCTTTAATGTAATAAAGTTGCCCGTGTATGATGCACAGAAGAGGCATATATTGTACAGGAGATGATGATACCTCCATTGTTGCCATAGAAGGGGTTCCTCCAATCGTAACCTTGTCACTGTGGGAGAGTTTAGTCTCACTGAGGAGAAGAGAGGAGAGGTTAGTGTTTTGTGTGTGTGTGTGTGTGTGTGAGCTGCTGAAGCTGCTTCAGAGGTAATGGAAAATCATGTTTACATGCCTGCCTAATGTTACGCACAGGGATACCAATTTCTCTCTCCTGCGATCTGCCGCTCCCTCACACACGTTCACAGAAAAGATGGGGAGGGTTTAAAATGTTCTTTGAGTAATTGAATAACAGCTCCGCCACCCCCCTGTCATCTGTCTCTTTCTTTCCATTTCTCCTCATTCTTTCTCTTGTCTTTTTTCTGTCTTTCTCTCTGTCCACTCTCTCTCACTCCACTGCCACTACCTCCATATTTTTAAAATCTATAGGGTAAGACAGAGTGCCTTTAAGTGCAGAAAAACCTTGCTTCTTTATAGAAAATGATAGGGGTGTGATTTTTATCACAAAACAGGGCAATTTTACTGCAATAAGCAGGATAATGAAAACACTTGCCAGCAGCCATCACAAGTTTTATTATGTGGCTTATTGTTTTTGCCACTCCCGGTGGTTTAACTTGAGAGAAAAGCAAAATAATGTGTGTGTGTGTGTGCGGCATGTTTATAGTCACACTTAAAAAAAATACTCTTATTCCACCTAAAACCATTGTTCCAACCACAAATACTCGAGTTATTGCTATCATTATTTTTTCCTTCTCCTAAGTAAGTTGTTGGTGCTGGGGTGGATTTTGTATTAAAAAAGGTTATTGGTTTTAATGTCTTACCCATGATACCAGGTGACGTTCATCTCTGAGGTGTAATACTTCATGTGACACTGCAGCTGAATGCCTGTTGCTGTGCAGTGAATCACCAGCTCTGCAGCACTGGCTCCTGGAGGAGGTGATGGGAGGTGACAAGAGGTTGTGGAGGGCACAGTTAAAATCAGAATCAGATACATATTTTACATTTGCTGCCGGGTAACCTGACCTGTCTCTGCTGGGAAAATGACAAGATGCACCTTTTTAGAATGGATGAAATGAAATGAATATTCCATCCGCAGTCATTTGTACATGTATCCTTTCTAAGGCTTCCCTTTTTATCATAGAGCTTTGAGTGTAGAATTGCACTAACGAAGGACAGTGCAGACTATTTGCTGCAGTCAATAAACCACTTCAAACATCAGAAGCTTTCATATTTTTTTTCTTTTATAGCTCTTACACCTAAAAGGGAGTTTTACTCTACACTATGACTGTGTGGGACTTTGCTCGCCGCACATTACAAGTGTACAAGTGTGTCATCCACCTGGTCACATCACCATGGTTTCCCATTATCACAGTAATGAACCCTCTTCTCCTCTGCAGCCACTGCTGTAACAGTTGCTGCAGAGCTGTCAAGTGACTGTCTCTTAAAATAGGAGTAAGATGCTCCTCCACACTGTCACCGTGACAGCGCGGTGGAATTTTAAAGTGATTTCACCACATGATGGCATGATGGCCAAATGCTTCCAGCATGACAACTTCTGCCACACGCTGATAAGTGTGTGTGTGTGTGTGTGTGTGTGTGTGGCAGAGGGATTTTAAAACAGCCCGGTGATGGATCAAAATCTTTTATCGTGTGTGGTTTAAATGTTTCATGTTACATTTAGATCGTTTGCACTTAATCCCTTCAGTGGGTAGAGGATGAGGACGGTGATGGGTAGTACTGGTTTTCATGAGGATTTCTGTCATTTAGATAATTGACATCTGTGTATTCACCCCTGTGTGCGTGTGTGTGTGTAAGGCAGATACCCACCTGCCAGTTGGCTGATCTTGTTGATGGCATCGTCAAAGACTAGAGGAGAGGCAAAGAGACGAGGGGTCATGAGAGGAGCCAACAGGATAGAGAGTCATGATGCTGCCCTCTGGTGGCTGCACTTAGCTCCCGTCAGGAAAGGTTTAAATGAAACATGTTTAGAAATCTGGGTACTTGCTGCACCACAGTTACAGATGTAGTTTATTTGAGACAAGCTATATTTATACTGTGTGACTCAGTGTCCCCGTTGCCGTTATTAACCAACCCATGACCCAAACAAATATTAACCAAACTGAATATTTTTATTCTTTTGTGGCCTCCTAGTTTAGATAAAATGATGAAAAAGTATAAAGAGTTAAAGCAGTTAATCTCCACCTTAAGGCCTGATTAAATACTTAATAACCTCTAATACAGAGGGATAAAAACATGTTCTGAAAAGGACACTAATGCTCCGTTCTGTCATCACAATGTCTACAGAAGTTCAGGCAGAGTAGCAGCTGAAGTTTATTCCACACAAACTTTTACAGGAACATTAAAATGGATTTCCTCAGGATTAAATACAGCCAGCAGGTGAGCAAGCTGTCACGTGGCAAGAACTTTTTTTTTTTTTTTTAAACAGTAGTCAGAAAAACAAGGTTGAGGTTTGTTAGAATTCATTAGTTTGCCAGGTGGAGATAGTGGTACACATTTTGGTCTTATTTTTTTCCTGTCTCCCACTTTTTAATGAGCATCAAACCATTTTTGAGTTGATGCTTTTCAATTGCCATCGATACTTCATGTTATTATTTATTGTTTTTCAGTTAGACAACCAGCCAGCAAGCAAGTCAGTGATTTAGTCAATAATCAGGGAGATCATTTAGGTACAAAAGATTTGTTTACCTTTTCCAGAGACGTCAATTTGGCTCATATCTTTTCCTCTGTCATCACTGATGGTGGCCTTATAAATTCCTGTAGTCTTCAGTGAAAACTGGAAGAGAAACAAAACAGGAAACACATAAAATAGTCAAATTAACACAGGAAACACTGATTTGTTTGATCTTGATCCAAAACACATTGTCAAGTTATTTTTTCACCTTGTTTTTGCACCCTAAATTGTGTAAGTAAACAAATCATCCATCCATTCCTTGACCTACAGCCAGTACACTGCAGTACACTCCTGTATGTACTATTTATAAACAGTCACTGCATGAGTTCGGATGATTAGCAATATTATAATGCAATTACCAGTTTAATTGGCAGTTTACAGACTCCTGATCCCAGGTCAGGCTTCACATCAGGGATGATCTCTGTGTCTTCTTTATACCAGTGGAACTCTGATTCCTTCTTCAAGTTAGCAACCTGCAGTAAAGTAACATAATCACAAATATTTGAACGTTCAACATATGGAAATATTAGAAACAATTTTTTCGCTTCTTTGGTGGCTTCTATAATCATCAAATCGCAATTGCAACAGATTAGATGGACCCCGCCCCCCCAAAAAAAGCATCAATCTGCTAAAGTCATTTATCAGTGCGGGGTTCAAAATGTGAAACACCTCATTTTTTATAGCAACCATCGCTATTTAACCCTTGAAGTATAACAGATCCATTAGAGTGTTCTGCAGGTAAAGTCAGCAATATAAAATCACTTTAGTTTCACATTATACAAACCACTTAGCAGTGCCATTTATGCCACACACCTCAGATTTTATAGCTCATCTCAAGATGCAAATTCAAGGAGTCATTGATGTGTGCAAAGTTCAGTTTATGCGGTGGTTCATTAAGACTGAGAGATACCTCATCGTCTGTGCCTTGGGCGGTTACTCTCATGTCTCACGGATAAAAAAAATGAATTTCTCTCTCAAGAGAACACCATCGTGTAGTCTGTGTTTTAATGAATACATGTACTTAAACGGAGCCTCTTCCTGCTATATGTTCTCTGTATCTGGTCACTCACAACATTCACCCACTTGAGTTGCTGCATATGTTTGCTGTGTTTCTACCTCGCTCAAAATGCATCAAACAAGAAGATAAAGCAGATGTCATCTTCAGACGGCCTCATGGGACATAAATAACACTTTGGTTTTAGAATTGTTTTAATTGCATCCTTTATTCGAACTAAGCGAAGACAAAATCCTGACAGTGTAATTCTGGTTCTTTTCAAGACCTTATCATTACACAGCGCTATCGCATCTCACACTCAGCCTCCACAGAATGGCTAATCAGCTACCCGCAAGTCAGCCTCCTGTTTGTTTAGAGTGTAAATATTCGATAATTATTGAGTTCGGCTGTGTTTACCTTGCAGACCAGAGTGACGGAGCAGTCGTCTCCAACCTGAAGTGACAGGAACTCACTGAAGTGGGGACCTGCGGTGGATGAAGGCGGGAGAGAAAGGCCCAGGGAAAGGGAGCTTAAAATAAATGACTTGTGGACTTTGATTGCATGAGCCCTATTAACTGCCTCATGCATTATATAAGTATGGCTTTAAAACTCTTTATGCAAAATACCTCTGTGGAACCTGCATGTGCAACCACAGTTCCACACATTTCTAAATGTAGGTCTTCTCACATAGCAGTTTGTGTGGTACAGCTTGAGGTATACAGTTTGAAGTAACTTAAGTGTTATTTCCCCTGTACACTCTGATTAGGTTAGTCGTCTCCCAGACAACACAGTGCTGTGCTGGTCTCAGACTAAGTCCAGTGAAGCTCATGTAAGCTTGAAAGTGAATGAGGTTGTGTGTTTCTTACCCTCCTTCACTCTGATGTACTCTCTCCTCTGGTAGTCAGCCTCAGCCAGTGCTGCCTTGAAAGCTGTGTGCACATGCAGCCGCACATAAACAGAGAATAATTAAAAGATCAAAGCGTTGCCAGTAGTTGCTATAGATTCTTTCAGTGGATTAGTCAGCTAATGGTCCACTGTATGAGAGTGGAATCATAATTTACGAGAAAAAACAGAGATGGCTTCAAACTCACCTTTACATTTATTAACTAAACGCATTAAAATAGTCGTCTCTTGTAATAGAGATGCAGAGGTCTAAAGCCAAACACACAACATGTTTATATAATACATAAGTCTCAACAGGAGATGCTAATAGTGAAAAATCAGAGCCAGCCTCTCTCACCGTCTCCGATCAGAACCAGGGAGCTCTGTGCTTTGCCTCCTCCATCTGTGATCTGGCAGGTAAATGTCCCCTCATTCTCCTCAGTGAAATGATCCATGATGAACTCAATGATACCCGTAGAGACGTCATGACCCATCTTGTTGGGCTGCAGAAAAATAGAGATGGTTGTTGGAAAGTAGGCCATTATGCACTCATTGATAGGCTTTGGGAACACTTTTTCACTGTGATATTACACCTTCAGTGTGGCAACATGCAGCCGACTGAATCACGATCAGTGTATATTGAGGGCAGACACACCATTCACTCAGCTTGAAGCCAGGAAGTCATTTTTCCCATTTCTCCCTGTGTCCATGCCTTAAACTACAATGTATCTTACATCAGCTCCAGACAGCTCTTTGTTGTTGGCAAAGAATTTGTAGGTGACGTTGGAAGAAATCTCCTCAGCCTGCAGCCAGAACCTCATTCTGCCTCTCTCCAAAATCTTATAGGACAGCTCTGATTTCAGGGGGATTACTGGGAGGATAGAAGACAAGAGGCAAAAGTTACAGGGTCAAAAACATCACTGCACTTATTTAGCCTACTAATAATTGAACCAATCGGTCAGTAAGAGAAGAGGAGAGCGAAGGAGAGAAGGCAAAATAGCAGGAGAGGTGAATAGCGGTTAACCAGGTGATGCAAAAGCAGGTAAGACTTTTTCTGGATCAAATAAAATAGAGAAATGTGCACCGAAAAGAAGAAAGAAATCTGAAAGGTTCAAAGCAAGTCAGAACAAAGCAAAATGAAGACGTGAAAGGGAGAAACTGAGAAACAGAGCGCAGTAAGACAGATTAAAAACGCAGCAGAGGAAAAAGCGTAAGAGGAGAGAGATTAAAAAGGACAAAGAGAGATTATGAGAGATGGAAAGAGCCAGCCAGAGGTACCTACTTGGGTGTCTGATGTCATAGCTGAGTGCCAACATCTTTGCCAACTCTGAAACGTAAAGAGACAACTTTTTCATTTCAAACAGCCATGAGCACAAACAAGCAACTAAAACAGACGTCACACTTTGTACACAGATGACAGTCTATAATGCATTTCGACGGGATGATACATGTACCAATCTTGGAGTTGGAGAAGTCACTGCTGTATATGTGTTAAAGCTGTGGTACGCAGTTAATTTTTGGTGTCATCACACAAAAAAATCCATGATAACTTTTCAGCATGCTGTAATTGAGGTGGTCTGAAAGACTCTAGACTTCTGCACTTCTTGGCTCTTTGTTCAGACTTAAGAAAATAAACACTGCAACAGGCACGTGTTCCTATTGGTTGCTCTACGCTGCTCCTCTTAGAAACCGGTAACATTGCGACAAGCTAATTTGCTGTTGCTTTACACTCTAAAACTGACTTGGCAAACTGACAAGTCAAATTGCAGCCGACACCATCTGCTGGACTGAGCTGAGTTGAGATGGACCAGTTTACACTGCTGCAACTTCCCCTGCAACCATTTTGTCTCATCATGAGTTACTTCCTCAGGAGTGTAATGCTACAGCTAGCTTGACTCCCACACGTTGCCTAACCCAGCTTTAGAAAGGAGAAGGCAGAAAAATGTGCTGTAAATAGGCATAGAGAAGACAACACATTACGGTGCTGTGGTTTTTTTTAAAGGTAGAGCCACCAAAAATGTGTGGTGATGACTGTGCACAGAGACACACTGCCCTCTGCCTGTAATGTGATGTTCTGCTTGTCTCAGGAGCTGCTCGGGACATTTCTGAGTGGGTAGGGGTTGTGTTTTCCCCAGCCAATGACAGCACATGTGTGAGGTTGAGAGCACAGTGACTGGATGCCGTTCGGACCAGAAAAAGTTACTGACAGGGACACAGCGGAGAAGAAAAGGAAATACAGCCCTAGTGAGGCGAAAAGGCATGCGAATAAACCTTCTATCAGAATGAGAGCGTATCTCGGTTTGGCTTTCACCTGCTTCTGAGCACTGAAGGAGAGGCTGGGATGAGTAACGTGGAGGTGACCTGCTTTATGTTGGACAGGCAGGCGCACAACACCGGCTGTTGGCTTGTTAGTTTGCTAAATTATTTCTCTATTTAAACAAATGTAATATTCCATCATAGTTTGCTGTGTAATGTGAGGAAAGCAGTGTAAAAGTACACAAAGTACACGCTGAGTTACAATACTTCTGGTGTGTAAAGCCAGGAGGAGTGGCCCAATTTGAATGTTGTGTTTACAAGCTGCAGTGAACAAATCCTACTGAGTCTACCTGTAAAGCCTGTATCTGGACCCGAAGGCCCCCACTGAAACTGCATTAAGAGTTCGTATGTTACTATATCAGTCTTCCAGAGTACCTGTGATGTGAGTGAATGTATAGACTCTTGGGTACTAGGAGTTAAGAAATTATTGCAAGTCAGGCTGAAAAAAACTGAAGGCCAAATGGGAAGCAGTCAGTGTTAGGCGCACTGATAACATATTGTAGCCTCGTAGTGCAATGGTGCAATAGCAGGAAAAATAATGTGAAACTTTTTGACAGAAAGCCCTTTGCAGTAATGACATGGTTTTAAAATACACACACTGCCCCGAGCTCAGAGAAATGTTGTGAGCAGCGCACTCTGCTAGCATTCATCAGATGTGTAATGAAACTGTTTGCTGCCTGCATGCCAGTGTGATCGTTTTTAAGCATCGACTCACTGCTTTCATCTTTATTTCATCCCACACAGTTCTTCCATACATAGTTTGCTTTGGAATTTTGCTTTTGATACTTACAGCTGTTCAAGGCACAAAGGATATTTGCATGCGCTACTTTAACAGATGGAGGAAACAGATATTTGATGTCATTTAATGCAATGCAGATGCAACAAGACGATGAAAGGAATAGTGGCAACATTTCACATCGCAGAATGTAAACAGAAAAAAGTGATCCATAATAATAGTAGTAGACAGAAATCAATATTGGATTTCTGTACATCGTGAAAGAGTTTGTGTGGGTGATTAAGCATCAGAGCCACACTTGCAAAGTAATGGGTAGAATCCTACCTTCAGGAGAGATAGAATAGCTGGATGAAACTCCCTCTGTGTTGGTGACAGAAACAGAATATGCCCCAAAGTCCTCTTTATCTGCGTTCTTAAAGATCAGCTTCGATCTTGGAGGCAGACCCAGACAGAGATTTAACTTTTAATACATTTTAACGGTATCCAGCTGTTTGCACATATTAATATTTGTGTGGCACTCTACATGTTTGTGTGTGTGAGGTCTTACGTGTTGCCTTCGGTCTTAATCACTACTCCTTTGGAGAAATCTGTGATTTCTTTATAGTCTTTCTTCCAGATGAACTGAGAGCCCTCATTCATTTGGCAGGACTCAAATGACAGAACAATGTCACCTGACTTCTCATCCACAACACAGGACACCTCCTGGGAACCTTGAATGTGCAAATACAGAGAAACAAGCACACGCAAACCGATCACTCTCCACACTGGATTTTTGCCTTCGCATGTTAACGAAAAAGGGCATCTTTCTGATGTATGTTCATAATGTCTTTTCAAAGAGAACCTTGAAGGTGCCTCATGAAAATGGTGAAGATGACACAGATCTGAAAATCTCCTACTGTCTGTCAGCAAATACCTGCCACAGCCTTGGCAGTCACAGGGTCAGAGGCCATTGAGGCCATACCCACTCCTGCATCGTTGGCTCCACGCACTCGGAACTCGTAGCTGGTGCCCTCCTCCAGACCTGTTACCTAGGAAACAAACAAGGAAGACCGACTGTTCTGTAACTCATGTTTTATTAGACTTCTTAATATTCTATGCATTACAAATCACATATTGATTTGTTGACTTTCTTGTTTTGCATATTAGAAAAAACATCTCATTGCTGCTGTTTCTCATTCTAGACACAAACACCTTCATTTCCCTTTTTAGCCTTTTTTTTTTTTGTCCTGCTCTTAACCCAGAAACTTTTGGCTTTATCCACTAGGTGTCAGTGTCACACAGTTTAAAGTTTAAGAATATTGCTTTGTTGTTCAACAGTATGGCTTACCACCATAGGCTGGTGGGAGGTCTAAAACAACACTAATAAGTTGTTAGAAGAAATTAGAAAACTTTGCACGGTGCTGAACAGATTATTAACATAAGCATCAACCAATGTAGCATCAGGGAAACAATGTACAATAGTTGCAACTTTACTAAGCAGTGCTGTTCACAGTTTCTCCAAAATAATGTGTTTAGCAATAAAGTTAAAATATATATCTAGCAGTTTGTTTCCGCCAAACGACAGTGCAAAACTTGTGAATATTAAGTTTACTGTCAGAGTACAAAAAGACTAAGGAATTATGAAATTCATGTAGTTGATTAAATAACTGACTGATTATGATACAATCAATTAATTCACTAATTGTTGACTTTAATGTCAGACTTCACTGTATTCAGAATAAACTGTGAACCATATTGAAGTTGCTCTCACCTTGAAGAAGCGGTGACTGACAGCTGTCTCAGTGGCTGTGGTCCACTCAGAAGTTCCCTTCTTAGTGTACTCAACATGGTAGCCTGTGATTGGTCCAGAACCAGTATACACAGGCTTCTGCCACTCAACCACTACTGAATTATCTCTTAATTCAGTAAAAGTCAGGTCATAGGCAGGGCCTATGGACAAAACAAGAGATAGAAGGTACATCTGTAACACTTCAGTAATAAATTTCCCTCCCTTCCTCCTAATTTTCAAGGTCATACTTATTTAGAAAACATAAGCATGGTTGCAATAAACTTGTTTCATTTTCAGAGGCAAATTTCAAAGTTTGCCAGAGGGTCAGTAAGAAGATAACAGTTACTAACCAGGCTCTGGCATAGTCCAGGCCTCACAGGTGAAGTCAGCTGAATGTTTGGAAGCCGGTCCAAGGCCAGCCAGGTTGGCTGCATACACCTGGAACTGATAGACTGCTCCTTCTGTCAAACCCTCCACCTGTCAATAAAATATGAGTATGGTGACTAACATGCAAACCATCATCTTATACGAACTGAACAAGCTGACTGAGCACAAAAACCAGAACAATCGGCTGAAATGCTTGTATTCAATACGTGTTAAAATGTGACCTTTTTTTTTTTCTTTCTAATTGGGTAAGCTTTACAGCAAACATTATTTTACCTTATAAAGTCTCTCTGTGACTGGTGGGATGTTAACCTCCCTCCACATGGTTGTTCCACTGCGTCTCTTGTCCACATAGTACTCCTTGATCTTTGCGCCTCCAGAGTGAAGAGGCTTCTTCCAGTTCAGAACCACTGAATGACCATCACAGCTCAGCAACGCAACGTCATATGGAGCAGAAGGGAGTTCTGAAAAGGTAGTAGTGAATTTTAACACTAATTATCACAATTATAATCACACACAATCATTAAGATGATCATCACCAGCAGATTACCACCATCATTAGCAATAATTCTTTGAAAATATACTAGCCTATAATGCTTACTGAGGGCAGCCTTAACAGTCAGAGGTGCAGACTCCTGGGATTCATCACTAAGACCCAGCTCATTGATGGCCTGGACACGGAAAACGTAAGTTTCCCCTTTGGTCAGACCACTGACCACAAACCTGCAGAAACAACCAATGCAAAAACCAAGAGTAAATAAAAGATCAAAGAAAGGCATTTCTAAGCAATGAGGCGTGTTTTTGTGTGCTTGAAACCATACTTGGTGTTCTTATGAGGTTTGTGATTGGCTGAGGTCCAGTCCTTGGACCCCTTCACACACTGGTCGATGTAGTAGCCAATCAGATTGTTTGGTTCCTTCGGAGGAGCCCACTGGATGAGGACAGAGGTGTCTGTTTCTCTGGTGGCTATCACCTGACCGGGAGCAGAAGGCACACCTGAAGACAAAAGTTTACAATAAATCAGAAAATTGACAACACAGAATTATAAACACAGCAGCAGCTTTACTGTGGATGTACTCCACGGGTATAGAAAATCTACTAATCTGCGAACCACTATAAAGAAATGGAAAGACACGAACCTTTGAGTTCCTGAGTCTCAATAGGTCCGCTTGGCTCGGATGGCTCACTGTTTCCGTAGATATTGGCTGACAAAACTCTGAACTGATATTGTTTGCCCTCTGCCAGGTCAAAGACGGCATAACGGGGGGATCGAATTGGGACCTGAGTGTTCACACGTTGCCATGCACCGCTATCTGCCAGGCACTGTGGAGAGAGTTACAGACCGAGAGAGAAAGCATATTTATGTATACACACATAATTAGTTGTTGTGCTACACAGTAGAGAGGATATAGCAGATCTTCAGTTACTGTTTGGATTAACTGTCAGTTCACAATAGTGGACTCCAGTGCAGTTAATCAGAAAACTAAAGAGAAAACTGTTTCTCTACACATGAAAACATCAAGTTTTCTGTTGAAGTAAAGCCTGTTGCATGTTCTCAA
>JAPZDX010000001.1:18398890-18411948 GCA_029783625.1 Naso annulatus | reverse complement strand
TCACATACACACATACACTTACTTTGGAAGGTCAGAGTTCAGGGTCAAGTACAGATCAGCATCCCACAAGCTTTCGCCAAAGCCTTAAACCTGCGTCCTGCTAAATTAACAATGAATCACATAAAACTCTCTATGAGCTGAAACTTTCCAGCATGTTACACTTTAAGACACAACAGCCAGCAGGTATTCACTGTTGAAAAACTGCATAATCGTAGCTTTGACTAGTTTTAGTGTGCAAAGAGCTTAAAGCTTTACACTCAAAGTGTAAACCCTGACTCACATGCTCAGTGCCTAAAATAGCCATCTCCTATTAACACTGCATTCAAATGCTGTTTACTCTACTAAACTTTCTGCGTGACATCACCAAATTTGCATAATGCAATCACTATATTTTAAATACAACTCCACATATACAAATTAAGCTCTGATTTGGAAAATGGGGTCAAAGTGAGTCCTTTCACATCACTAACTGTCTATGTCGGGTGTGGATCTGCAGTGTTGCCATGCTGTCATGTCAGCAGCTGATGTGGTGTCAGGTTTGTTTCACAAAGGATGTGCAGCTCTGCCTGGTTCCACTACACTTCCTTCACGATCTAGATGGCAACAAATATCTCTATTTTAGTAACCGTCTCAGTTATGGAATACCAAAATGAATTGCCAGGATAGTGAGATAATCCATTTCTAGCATGAATCTATGAAATTCTTAGAATCAAGTGTCTTTTTTTTAACAGGTGTGCATCAGTCTGTAAATTTTCATTCTTAATTTCTAAAAAAATCCTGCTACAAGGGAAACTGCTTTGGGGAATTTGTTATGATCTCTCCTGCTAGCAGATTGTGCTCTTTTTATAATAAAATTAAAATTCTAAGGCTAAATTAAGACCTAATAACTAGCATGGTTGCCTTTTCGTAGTTTGGGTAAATTGTCCTAGAAACAACAAATGTGCTGAGTAATTCGCAGACTGAATAAAACTCAAACTTCAGAGACAGCCTCAAAAACTTTCTGTCTCAGCAGAAAAAGATCTAAGTTACAGTTTTATTATTTTTAGCATCATATGGACTTTGACACTAAAAAATTACTCTTTATTTTAAATTGAAGGAAAGCTCTCTTGCCACTATAGAAGCTTCATATTTTGGATTGATTTAGTTGCAGGCTACGCTGTAATTTCTAAAAACCAAACTAGAGAGGAAAGTAAATTTAGAGAAGTTTTCCACCCAGTATATTACATAGAAAAAGATTTAGCTAAACAATAAACCATATTTGGAAAAAATTACAGATTTGACAGCCCTGTTCCTTTTATCACCATCATTCAACATGATCAAATGTGCACATAGATGCTACAACAGTAATAACCATCATTTTACAGCAGTTTTTTTATCATTCATATCAAGCTGCTCATGCAAATATCTCACTGTATGCTCCCCAGAAACAAAAAGTTGAAACCAAATTTAAGTGCAGCACATGTGAGAGATCAAATGAAAACTGTCAGAAGAAAGTATGATTAAAAAAAATTCCTACATTCCTCCTGTCCCTGTGTTTCATACTTGATTGAAAGCTGGTTTAAAGATCTTAACTTTTAAATGACACCGACAGCTGTACAGAATTACAGTATACTGCCACACTGACCAGTCTCAGCGTTGCCTCAGGTTAGTTGAAGATCATATGCTTCACTAAGCGCACTGACCAGGCTGGAAAAGCTTACAGCTTACACTACGCATCACTGCCAATGACCTCGACCTAGCTTCTCAACAGTAATGACTTGTGAATAACTACCTGCGTGATGTCTGTTTGTTCAGGAGTGATTTACCTTTTTTTTTAGTTTTCTTTGTTGTTATGGATATTATGGACATTATTTCATAAATGCTGAGATGTTAATTCAATTCATGACCTTTGAGACAGATGTTGTGCAAATATCTCCCCAGCTTCTCTGTTTTATCTTTCTCTATCTTTCTAAATATGTAAATGACATTTATTGTATGTCTGTCTCTCCTCAGGATGACAGCATACTAAAGGAGATTGACATCAGCCACCATGTTAAGGAGGGTTGTGAGAAAGCCGACCCCTCGCAGTTCCAGCTGCTTAAGGTGCTGGGACAGGGCTCCTATGGAAAGGTACAGGATACAGATATTAACCGAAACTGGTGACGTCTGAATATTTAAACCACAACTCATATTAAGGAAAGTTGAGGGAAAGCAAGTTATCACGAGTCCGTGGGATCACAGTGCTGGGACAGACATCTTTGAGAAAGATGGGAGGTCAGTGCTGACCGTGACAATTAGCCCAGTGCTGACTACAGCAGCTGACCCAGTGGGTCATTACTTAGGTTAGGGTCTTTTCTTTAGCTTTACTGCAACAGATTGGACTAAAACATTTTCACTCAAATATCTGAAATTCACACACAGACTGTATGGCCTTTAGTGTGTGTACACGCATTTAAAAACCCTGCGTCCTCTCTGGGAAGCCTCTCAAAGAAAGTTCGATACCAGACTGCAGGAATTTGCTCCCTTTCAGACACAAGAGCACTGACATTTGTGGTGATGGACCATAAGACCTGGCTCGCACCCAGCCTGAAATTAATCTCAAAGGTATCTGATTAAGGTTGAGATCAGAGCTCTGTTTTGGACATGCGAGTTTTGCTAAAACTGTCGGCTAAATTGAAATCAGGGCTTAAAACATTATTGTTGTTGTCCAGTAAGTTAGATAAAAAGCCTATTTTTAATCAGTCTTTTCTTGCTTTTGTTTTATTTGTCTTTTAAATGCAATTTTTATGTTTTGTTGATGTCTCATTTTTAACCCATAAAACTGAAAATAACAAAAGTTTAAAGAACATGGTGTCCATCTACTTTTGACCATATGGTTTGTGTGTGTTGACGGTGCTAAAAACTGACTGTGTTCACTAACTATCATGTGCAAATGATAAGCCATCAGTTTTCATTTATTTCTGGATTAGCGGTATGGCAACTCATACCGTCACCAGCGAGGTTATGTAAATCAATAAAGGCCAGCTGAATCTTTACTGTCCGTATGAGCAGGCATGAACACAAAGCAGGTGTTGTGAAGGTGACTGTAAGTTAGCATTTGAAGCAAAATCAGTTAACACAGATGGGTGTGACTGGAAACTGCTATTTCCAGGAGGGGATTGTTTAGCTTAAAAAATACTGAAGAAGAATTTGTTTAACTTTATCAGAAAAAATGCATAATAATATTAAATAAATTTTAAAAAAACCTTCCAATTTGTAAAACCAAAAATAGCATTTTTCCTGGACCAAAATGGTATGAAATTTTTCACTTCGGAAGTAAATAGCAACTGAAACTATCAGATAAATGTTCTGTACCCAAGTAAATGTACTTAGTTACATTTCACGTCTGATTAACAACACCTTAATGATGTGTACAGTAACTCTCCTCACTTTTGTTTTTATTTTTTAACTGATGCTGCTACTAAGAGTTGTTTGAGATGTTGAGCTGGTGTTATAAGTTGTTCCAAACTGTTACAAAACCGCTGAAAATGTGATGATGATTTTAGGTGTTTCTGGTGAGGAAGATCAGAGGAGTGGACAGAGGACAGTTGTACGCCATGAAGGTCCTGAAGAAAGCCACGCTGAAAGGTAAAAATGAACATACCCGTCCAGTTGTTTAATGGCTTCATTAATTAGATGATGACACAACCATTTTTAGACACATGAGAAGTAATACTTGAAATTAAGAGAAAAAAAATAGAACTTAAATTGCCTGAATATGTTAAAAACACGGAGGCAAAGTTTAGTATTAGTAATAAGATATTATAAAACAGAAAGCAGCGTGCTTGGATGTTTTTCTTGCAATCTTTATGCTTCTTGTAGGACACATCGAAGGAATACGTGTCAATACTGTGATTTATCCAATTAAATTGGGTTTTTTAAAAATACAATAAGAACATTGCTTTATTAGATGCTGAGTGGTAACCGGTCATTCACAGGACAAAATAAGAGACATATGAATGTCAGAGTTCTCACAGTGACCTACATTCAGGAGGATTTGGGGCGAAAGAGGTTAGTTTGTACTTTTGATGCAGATGAACTGTTTTGAGTGGAATGGGATTATTGTAAACGATGATGCAGGTTGAGATGTCATGTGCTGATTTAGTGTCTTTGTACAAGCTTTAATCCTCTTAACCTGCACCCCTGAAATTTAAATAGTTATGGTCTCATCCTGTCAAGGAGACAGATGCTGCAGTAACACTGTTATTGTCAATTCCACCGCATCACAGACCAGCAGCGACGCGAGATCGGCCTCATTCAGTTTACATTTTTCAATTAAGTAAATGCAGTTTCATCCGACAGAAAACCTGCTCGTCCACAGGAAGAATTGGAAAGAAAAAGTACTCATGGTATTAGAGGGTTGTTGTGATTTGTTTGCATGCAGATAGAAATGAGTCAATAATATGTCATTTAAAAAGTTCTTTTTGCCATACGATTTTCTTTTTCAGTTCGAGATCGTGTCCGCTCAAAGATGGAAAGAGACATTCTGGCAGAAGTGAACCATCCATTTATAGTTAAACTGAATTATGGTGAGTGTGACTGGCTGGTTTGAACATCGAATGCCGAAAAAGCGTAAAAAGGAGGTTTAGTTGACTTTTTGAATGCTGCTCAACTTGTTTATATGTACTAGGTGGAGTTATGTTTCGGTAGAAAAATGGAAAATACAGAGCCTGAATGGTATTTCACTTCATAACTAAACAAAAGAACAATTTTTTTGTATTTGTGTGTGGGTGCGAACGGAGCAAACATGACTGTTCACAGCCGCCCTCTTGCTTCACAATGAAACCAGACATGAGCACACTTTACTTTTGTCTGCTGAGAGACTCTACTGGAGCATTTAGAGCTGTTACTTTGCTTCTCTCACTGAAAGGGCAGGTTTGGGAAATGTCTGTTTTGACTGGATACGTGTTCATGCATTAAATGTGTTTTCTGCGACAATGCTGATTTAGTCCCACAACTGTATCCTGCTGAGTTTGGATGTGCACAACATACATCTTTTCCTCTTTAAACACAATAACACTATAAAATACAGCCCCAGTGCACTAATATATATATATATATATGTGTGTGTGTGTGGTCGTGTGTGTAGCCTTTCAGACAGAAGGAAAGCTCTATCTGATCCTCGACTTCCTCCGAGGTGGAGACCTTTTCACACGCCTGTCAAAGGAGGTAGGTTTGCTCCTGATCGCTCTCTGGCTCTGTCTCACACCTCTGCAAAAAGAATTACAGGCCTGTACTTTTCCAGGTTTGTTATGGGCTCTATAATGCAGACATAAAGTCATGTGGATTCAATATATCTGCCATAATTTTCCTCGTGAACACTGTGTTGATGTGACCCTCAACTCCGTTACTTTCATGCTGATGCTTTGTCAGTAAACTAATGGCTTTGTTTTGCTGAATATCGTTTAGTGCAGTTTTTTGTTCTTTTCTTTTTTTTTAAGACCCCTTCAGACACCAAAGAAGTTCAGGCCCCCAAACCAACAATTTCTTATCAGTCATTAACAGTGATGGGGAAGCCAACTAATACAAATGTGGTATTTACTAAATCAAATTTGAATTTTAGTGACTTAAAGGTCAGTATGGTAGTATCAGTTTCAATTGATTTTTTTCTTCTAACCATCCACGCCCGCCTGCAGTGGCTGCTTGCTCCACCTGTTTGTCTGCCCCGTAGTTTGAGAACCACTGCCCTAAAGTGAGGAAAGGACAGAGAATATGAAAAAGTAGCTTCTTACTATTTTTTTAAGAGTAATGTAAAAAGTAAGTAAAAAAACAGATCCAGAATTACACTTAAACATTCACAAATGAATTCGAATTTTGTGCAAGATGGTTGTAAAGGAACACATAAGACTTTATACACTTACTTATCAAGACAGGTAAGTTTAGGTAATTTGTACTACACTGACATTAAAATACACTTACAAAGTGAAAAGTTGCTTCATCAGTGGCCTTTCAGCTGCTTTCTAAACTCTTTTGCCAAGGTTTATTTTGCTGAGGGTTTTTCCTGCTCATGTTTGTTTCTTTGTTGTCTTTGTTTTATTGTGACTTTAATTATTTCATCGTACATCCACGTGTCTTCATTTGCTCTAGGTCATGTTTACAGAAGAGGATGTTAAGTTTTACCTGGCAGAGTTGGCCCTGGCCTTGGACCATCTGCACAGTCTGGGGATCATCTACAGGGACCTCAAACCTGAAAAGTAATATCTCATAAAGAAGTTCCTGTTTTTGTAGCCACTTATTATGCAAACTGAAGTCATCTTATAATGGTCATTTTTGCCAACAGTATTCTTCTGGATGAAGAAGGACACATTAAGATAACTGGTCAGTGCGTCCGCCTGCAAACAGACTTCAGTCTCCTAATTTTCACCTCTTCTGTTCACCTTGTATCAAATGTCACTTTGCTCTGCCTTCCATGCACTCTGTCTCTGTGTCTCTCTGTTTCAGACTTTGGGTTGAGTAAGGAGGCCATCGACCACGATAAAAGAGCATATTCCTTCTGTGGAACAATAGAGTACATGGCTCCAGAGGTCGTAAACAGGAGAGGACACACGCAAAGTGCTGACTGGTGGTCGTTTGGGGTACTTATGGTAAGACCTGATTAATCTCACAACAGTCTATTACGTTCACAGCCTATTTTCATTTTTTATGTGCACTTGTAATCTTTACTCTCGATGCAAAGTTGCTTTTTTTGACTGGCTTGCAAGTTTTATGTGATCATGCAGTCAAAACAGCAGGCATGAATTTACTGTATCTCATGAGCCAAAAGCTCAGCTCTTGGATAATGTGCCAGTGCACTGGTTTCCTAATTTGACTTTCTTTTGGCAGTAAAGCTGCTTAATTACCGTATCTGGCGGATTAGGTCCCATCACTTTCAGTAATCATGCATCTGTTGGATTCTGCTTGTTTTGTTAGGCTGGTGGCTTATTTTACTAATACTGAAAAGGAGGTTAACATTTACTGACAGCTTGCAGCTACATCAGGCCACCAGGGAGAAGTGTTACCCCTGTCTGCCCTTGGCTAGTATTAGCAAAATACAAATAATAAAACAAACATGCAGACAGATGATTGCATTTCAAAGTACAGCCCCTGGACTGTTTGTTTATTTATTTGACAACCAAAGGTAGTTTTGGAAAGAGGGAATTTTAGAAATTAAAATAATATTTGTAGAAAAGCCCATAATTAGGAATACATTTGATTCAAAACATTGTATTAGAATCTTTGATAAAGGTAATTTAAATAATCGCACAAAGCAGGGATGTGTTATGCCTTTTGCTGTACTTTTATTTCCATTTTCAGATTTAAGGAGTGATGTTTTCCTCTGAAAACAAAATATATTTATTGCCTTTTTAAATGTATTATTTTGTGTTTGGATGGTCCTAAATCTGTTATCATCTGTTCTACATTTTCAACTTCCTATTATTACTGTGAAAATATGACTTTACTGTTCATGAGTAGTGTTTTTTTTCCAGTCGGGTTTTGCACAGACATGTAGGTCCATTAAATTTTGTCCTAAAATTGTTTCAGTAAATCACTGAGGTCGTTTACAGTCACAGAATAATTTATGAGTAATAACACAGTCTCACAAGTACTGCACAATTATTTATCTCATGTTCAGGTTAATTAAAAGCATCCACTATTAACATTTATATTACAAAAGGAGACTGATGGTGTAAGGCACAGATTCATCTTTTTTTTTACATTGTCAGCTTCATCCATTCAGAGAATGTCCTGTTTATAAGCAGGAAGGTCACATTACTGATGAACCTTGTCTTTAGCATGAATGATTCAGAGTAATCCACCTCTATGTGATCTTTCATTGGTCAGCGACTGTGAGCTCTGACAGTTGTTATCATCTGTTTCCCAGTTTGAGATGTTGACGGGATCGTTACCGTTCCAAGGAAAAGATCGTAAGGAAACGATGGCTCTTATTCTAAAGTAAGAAACATCAGTACTGCATTTATTGTTATTGTCCTTAAATGCTTTATTACCAACTCCTTAGGGTCTTGATGTAGTTTTAAGTGTTGTTTTGTTATGTGCTATCTTAAATATTATTGTATTTCTTTGTTCATAGTGCAAAATAATGAGTTTTTCCATCATCTAAGATAAGCTGCTTTTGTAACTCGTCAGTTATAAATATTAGAATATCTCACTGAGCTGGATAATGTAGTTATTATTTAACTGATCCCAAACCAAACACAATATTCATGTATCACATCATTAACAATCACTTGCTTGTCTATGAACCTGTTTCTTGTCTTGTCTGTACAGGGCGAAACTGGGAATGCCACAGTTCCTCAGTCCTGAAGTGCAGAGTTTATTAAGAGCCCTTTTCAAGAGGAATCCCGCTAATCGACTTGGTAGTTTGAAAAAACCTCAATTTCTTTAATGCAGAAATGTTTTCAGAGTAATGTAACCTGGTTGATAAGTTGCAAAATGTAAGGCACAACAGGGCTGCAGATGAAAGCAGCAACATGTCAGTCATTCTGAACCGTTGGCAGTTGAGCGAATTAATAAAAGACACTTCACGCTTTCAGACATTAGAAGCTAATGCTTTTATTCCCATATTAAAGACAGCATAAACTGTCTTCCTACAGTACGTCGATAATGTTAACTAAGTGATGCCATTTATGTACAAGCAGCAAAACAATCATGGCTCTATATATATGACTGTGTATATGTTTTGTTTTGTTTTTTTCCAGTAATTTTATTACTTCACCATGCTGTCTGTTTGCCTACTACATGCGAACAATGTTTCACTCTGTGTGACTGACAGGTGCAGGCCCAGATGGGGTGGAAGAAATAAAAAGACATCGCTTCTTTGCATCAATAGACTGGATTGTAAGTACAATTCAAGAAGGATATTCTCTAGTCTTGATCATTTTAAGCTGTCTAATCCCGTTGTTTTCTCAGGGAACGATGTCAATTTAAAAATGCAGTATACACATGCGTTTTTCAGATTAATGTCCTGGGTTAAAATTAAAAAAAATATTTCTAATAAGATTGTTACATCTGAATCGCATTGTGGTGATATTTTGTTGTATCCAGTCATCCAACCCCTGCAGCTGTTCATCCACTTCCTCAAGTGCTGCCCACAATCATGAATCATTGAACACGCTCAGTGTGAGATTTTGCTTAGTGGCGAAATCTTCCCTTTCTGCCTGTCTCACCCAGCTTTAAAGTAATTAATCCTCTTATCTATAATAGCCTTTCTTACAGGTTTGCTCATGCACAACACACATTACCTGTGCTATCATGATCTAACCTTGACATCCACTCCTGCTTTCTCTTGCCCCAAGCTTCGATCATTTTTTAGCAGCCTGTCAAACACTGAATCTTGCCCTTACAATCTTGAAAGCTGTTCTTGCAGCCTGTGGCTTACATGTGAGTGACATTCGTGCTGCAGAAGTCTTCTCATGCATACCCCAACAAGAGCAGTTCAGAGCAGCTCAGCAGTCTTGCATTGGCAAAAAAAAATAAAGCTCTAGCTGTATGTAGCTACTTTCATGTTTGTTAGTCTCAAAGGAGCGAGGAAGACCAACTCATTTGTAACTTTATCAAGCTTAGACATATCAGAAACCAGTTTTTATAGCCAACAATCTTTCACAGCATTCATGGTCACATTTTACAATCATTATTTTATGTCAGAGATTTTGTGAAGGCTTGTGACACTTGTTTATCCACTGTGACGAGCAATGCTCTAATTTTCCAACAGAATACACTATCATCTGCTTTGCATGCCCACTAATCTCTGCCCTCACCACTGGCTCTCACTGTAACTCCACACTACATTACTACCTGCTCGCCGTTGCCAAACAGCACATTTACCCATTTACAGATGGTGTTGCAGGCTTGATGCGACAAGCTATCAATAAGAGGCTTACGATCTCCTCCACACTATGCTAATTAAATCGTTGGCTGTATCAGGCAGAACGGTTCCTCTGCTGTCCGTCAGAATCTCGCTCGACTCACTCTGCGATCCTCCGATCTTTCATCAACATCTTGATCTCTGAGGAGTATCTCATAACAAAGCTGACAAAATTTGCATTTTCACCTTCTTTACAGCCGAGCATCACCAAGACTGTCACTTGTAAAAAAAAATAGCAAATAGGAGTGTGTATTACTGGTAAAAGTCTCAGCATTTATAAGAAAAACATTTTTTTCCAATGCTGGTGGCCTCTATGACAGTTCTAAATTGTGAAAACGCTGAGACTGTTTATATGAGGCAGTAGTGACACCTGCAGGCCATACCCAGTAATACATGTTAGTAGACAAAACTGAAGTAACTGTGAGCATACTCTGTGTATTGAAATACACTATCGAAGACTTATAGGAGTTTTCAACTAAAATCTCTTTACAAATCATGTCATATACGAATGATTTCCTTTTTCACAACAGTCTGTAAAAGGAGGCTTTTAATTATCCATAAGTTGAAGTCAACCATTATTTTCTAACCTCACTTAAATCCTTTTTCCAATACAATGGTCAAAATCTTTTCTTTAGTCTTTTCTTTTCTAATTTGTTAAAAAAAACCCTAAATATTAATCTAGTGACTAACTTATTTAAATGAAATAAATTTAATTGAAACATGAGACAAAAGCCAAAGAATATTTTAGGGTTTATTTTTTTGATTCAGTGGCGATTAAGAAGGGCATTTTTATAAAGGTAAAGATATGTTGACAAAGAAAACACCATTCATCGCTAACTAGCTATAAGCATGACTTTAACATTGTGTTATATTTTAAATTGGTATTAGATCATGAGTCAGTTTGTTGTTCAACCAGCTGTTGCTGATATATTGATTATTGCTGTTTCCTGCAGAAGTTGTACAGGAAGGAAATGAGACCTCCATTCAAACCCACAGTTGGAAGACCTGAAGACACTTTTCATTTTGACCCTGAGTTCACCTCCAGAACACCCACTGGTAATTAAAAAAACACAGCAACATACATGTACACTATGATATGCTGACATGCAATACAACAATATGGGTCCATCAACTGATTTAAACTATCTAGTTGTTGCAGATGATACATTTGGATATGATGAGAAGAGAAGCATTAGTCTAACTTTCAGTGTTGTCATTTATCCAGATTCTCCCGGCATCCCTCCCAGTGCAAACACACACCAGTTGTTTCGCGGTTTCAGCTTTGTTGCAACGAATCAAAACCAGGAGCCAAGTGTTGCTCCAGTGGCACCTTCTCGTCAGGAGGTGAACAACATCAACCCCATAGCGCAGGTATACACATCTTTAAGAAAACAGCTTGTGTCCTGACTTCTCATCTAATTAAATAATACATTTTCACAGTACTTGGATTACAAATGAACTGTAAAAAAACGGACAAGTAAACAGACTAAATAATGAGCAGATTGGCTATTTAATGATCCTGAACTTTCGCAAGATTATCCCCATTAATCACAGTCAGCTGTATTACTTCAGCAAATAACTGCTGTACAAAGCAACTATTATTTTCTCACTATTGATTATGACTAATGAAATATGATGTGTGTGTGTGTTCCCTTTAGCATCTCCGCGGTGACTTGGCCTTCGGTGATGTTTACGAGCTCAAAGAGGAAGTTGGACAGACCGTGACTTCTGTCTGCAGGAGATGTCTGCACAGAATTACTGCTGTGGAGTATTCAGTGAAGGTAGCGGACACCAAACCTTAACTAGGATTTATTTAGATATACAACTATCAAAAATAAAAATAGGATGTACACAAAGTACTGTTGAACAAACATCTAAAGTTTTTGCAGCTTTTGTCGTACAGCAGCATTCACAGTCCAATCTCAAACACAGGTCATGACAATGTCCATTAAAATACAGAGAAGCTGTAATTCTGTGTCTGTGTTTTTGTTTTTGTGTCAGATTATTGAGAGAGCGAGGAAGGATCCATCAGAAGAGATTGAGATTCTGTTAAGATACGGACAGCATTCAAATATTATTACTCTGAAGGATGTAAGTGTCACACATGAAAACCACACTTAACATGACGAGCAAATACATTATCTCATGGCAGGTTTTAAGTTCATCTCCAGGCTTTGATTAAACCCCTTAGAACTTGTCTATGTTCATCAGAATCACACATTTAAAAGCTGTTTTGTTTTTTGTTTTTTTCCCATGACATGAATCCCTTGATGTTTAGCTCAGATGTAACTCAACATCTTCGCCTTCATGTAGTGCAAGCAGATTTATGAATTCCCTGCCTCTGTCTCCACCCACCCCTCAACTGCGTGCCAGGGGCTTCAGCTCTGCTTATAAAATCTTTGCTATTTAAAGAATTGCCTTTAAAGAATTGCCGTACCGTTTGCTATAACTTTCTTCATCAACACTTACAAACCATACCATGTCCTGTCCTCTAACTCTGTAGGCTAATTTTACTTAAAGGGGAAATCCACCACTTTTCATGTGGATGTCCAATAAATGTTGATGGGTAGGGTTGGGGTTAGGGTGCAGTGCCTACATGTACCATGATGCATTGCATCACAAAAAAATAGCACTTGACAGGTCTCCAAGGTTATCTGTCACATCAGAATATTTCTTTTATTTAATACATTTCATTTATTTAATATAGCGTAGTTTTCAATAGTGAAGGGTGTTTAGTTTGCTAGAGCCAGAGAATCCTCTCAAAACAAACATGGCGCTGGTCTGAATGGAGTGCAAGGGGAAAGGCGAGGGGTAAACAGTTTGCAGATCTTCCTGGAATCAGTGATGTCACTGGTTCCCGGAAGAGCAAGAGATTTTGAAGCAGCATCCTAGAGACACAGAGAACACTGACAAAAAAAATATTTATATTGTTGGGTTTCACATCATATCCCTAGTTCGGACAGATAGAGATAAGGGTGAAAATCGGCCAAGTTGTCCGTTAACATTATCTTGCATGCTGCATATTGTTTGGTCACAGTCAGTAGATAAAACACAAGAAAGTTGAACCTACTGGCTGATCAACATGCTGACATGTGTACCGAGGGTAACTAAACGTACATGGAGTGTCAGCTTGTAGTTTAAATTTTGTGTCAAAACAGCGCTCTGAAGAAAGGTTATT
>JAPZDX010000001.1:18383286-18397277 GCA_029783625.1 Naso annulatus | reverse complement strand
TAAAGTGCTTTTTCACACCAGTTGTATATCATAGAACTCTTTCTTTCTTTATGGTCTGACTCTGATTTGTAATTCGCCCAACTCTGAATTTCTCCCTGTAAATTTTTATGCCATTGTTCAGTTTCAGTCCGTTTGCCAGCAGCTCTGAGGACACTGCAGAGGAGATTCTGGCTCAGATCGGCAGTGGGAAATTTATTGTCACAGGAGGGAACTGGGACCTGGTATCAGAAGCTGCCAAGGTTACATAATTGCTTCTTGTTTTTTTGTTTTTTTTTCTGGTTATATTTTGTTCTACAGTGTTTCATTGTTGACGTCCTGGTACTAATACTATCCAAATACACTATTTTCACCTGTATATGTGTGCATGTTAACAGGACATTGTGATCAAGATGCTCCACGTGGATCCTCACCAGCGCCTGACTGCCCCCCAGGTACTATTAGTCTATATTATTGATGCATTTTTTTCCTGCTGATAATAATTGTTATGGTAGAATTGACAAATTAAACTTTGTTGAGTGGAAACATTATTCAATATGTTACAGATTACATATTTTTATTAATTTATATAGAGGTAATAAATAGTAGAGGAAATTATTTGACACACACTGGCCATCACACCTTTTCCCTTCTCCCACATGTACACATGTTCCCTTTACCTTTGACCTAAACTAGAGGATTACACAGTACATACTGTGTGTTACTGTCTTTACATCACTGTTTCATAGAAACATTTTTCTCTGTGATGTTCTTTAGGTTCTCCGTCACCCCTGGATTGTAGACAAAGACCAGCTCTCGAGCAAAGCTCTCACCAGACAGGATGCTCTCACTGTGAAGGTCAGACCTGTGTGCAGCAGATGTCAGACATTTTTTGTTTCTATGTGTAGCCATGGTGATATAAGAGAAGAAAAACTTTCTTAAAATAATTGCCGTTTCAGCTGGCAAAATCAAGATTTGTTTCACTGATACTGTCAGTTCAAAACAGGGCTCCACTCAGCATAAGTTAAATGTTTCTGTCTCTCTGTCCATCAGGTGGTGCTGTCCACCACTTATTTAGTTGTTGAACATATTTGGCCAGTAATAATATGATGTGATATATTCTCCGTTTATTCCACCAGGGGGCACTGTCTGCCACCTACTCTGCTCTGAGGCGCTGTGCTCCTGCTCCGCTCCTGGAGCCCGTTCAGTCCTCCAGCCTGGCTCAGCGGCGAGGGATGAAGAAACTGGGGAGTCCCAAAGTAAATCCGGACCCTGACGAAAAGGAGCCACTCCAGCAATCTAAATGAAACTCAGAAGAAATTAAACTCAGACTCACATAATTTAAGCTGATGTGGTCTTTTTGAACAAAGCACATGTCTTGTTATAAAAGGCTTGTACTGTACGCCTGTAAACTGAATTTAGCAGATCAGAACAATACAATCGTATCCTGATGAGACTAGGCCTAATTAACTTTCACAATAAAGCAATCTGTAAGCACTGGAATCAGGTTTAGCTTCAGCTCGCTCAATTCAAAGCATACATCATTGAATTTTGGCTATTACACGCTTAGTTCCAAAAGTTGCTCTTTCACCTGTTTAAAAACATTTATTTAAAATGAAATCTTTTTACAAAATTTCTCATAGTTTAATTTTGGCTGTAATATAGCAAGAAATTGAACTGATCTGAGTGCACATTTACCTTGTTTTGGTCATACGATGCAGTTAGAGCTCTAGTGCAATATAAACAGAAAAAAGAAAACTTTCCTGCCTTGATCAGCTAAAAGTCGGACAAATAAGTCTGGTCACCAGAATGGGAAAAAGCAGTGTTCAGTGCCACAAACAACATGCCAAATAGTTTTCATTTCATATTCAGCACATACATGTCACCAGGAGTTTATTGACAGCTGTGATGATACTGTTTTCCACAGGATTTACTGTGACATATATCTAAGATCAGAGGTGTGGACTTGAGTCCCATGACTTGGAGTCACAAATTTTATGACTTTAGACTCGACTTGACAAAATTATTAAAAAAAAAAAAAAAGACCTTCACCATGTCTTAGACTTAAATTGACTCATGACTTTACTTGTACGTTAGCCTTTTGACTTGTAAATACTTGTTACCTTTCCCCAAGTCCAAAAATAAAGCGTATGTTATTTAAAATGTCAAAATGTTTTATTAACTGAATGAGCAGCATCCAATAAATTTGCAGCGGGGAACCTTGAAGAACCCACTTTAAATGACAAGGCTCCAACAGGAAAATAAATATACCAAAGATAATTTTGCTCATGTACAGAATTAATGCGGTGGTCAACAACCTTCAAAGTTATCTAACATTTGAAGTTGCACAAAGAATAATAAGTTGAGGCTCTAAAGCTAAAACGGCACTTCCTTTGGAGAAATGCACATTATAACTTGTTTAGGTAAAATTTAGGTATTGGATCTTGACCTTGTACTTGACTCGGGACTTGCAAAATAATGACTTGGTCCATCCTCTATCCAAATTTAGACCCATTAGAATAGCATCTATTTGAAGAATGCAATGTCATTCAGATTGAATTATTTTTCCACCAATATCTTATGAATTCTACAAAGTTATGCATGTTAACAATGTAAATATCTTACCAAAGGGAAAAGCTACTTAAGTTAACAATGCCATTGAGGTCTTATTGCTCTTAATATGATGAATAATGTTACTGTATGTATTGCTGTCTTCCATTAATGCAGCCTTTGACTCATATAAAATTTATTATTAAACATGTCACTACTGCACTTCCCAGATCACATGGAACAGTGAGCTATGAAAGACTTTATGTTGAACAACGTTGTTGTTTTTTTTGCAACTTAATTCAAAATGTTGTTCAGCTTAAAAGTATTAATAGAGGCAGGGAAACCTGGAGAGCATCATTTTGCTCCTGTGTTAACGTCACACTGCAGCCTCTGCTACTTTGTATTATTGACTCTGCATTCAGTGTGTTCTTCTTTCTGTGTGTGCTCAAGTGTGTCAAGTCGCTGCCAGTAGGCTTCTGTTTGCTGTTAGTGTCTGAAAGCCAAAATGTGAACCACTGTGTCAGAGAATTGTACATACTGTCTATTGCTGCTGCCCCGATTGTATCTAATAACAAGTAGTACAATCACAAATACGAGGTAAGACTGAACAGGGTGTTTTGCAGGTATGAGTAGCATACTTTGTGTTGTACAATTACAATGTCGTTAGCGGTAGGAATGTAGATTACGATGCTCCAAATTTAATGCACATACTTACTGGTCGGAGGTAAAAACATATTGTGATGTGTAGTCAATAGTACTGTAGCAAAGATACAGTAATTCTGTCCTTATGATGTTTGCTGAAACACAGACCGTATGTGTTGTGATGCATTGCACAACTGTGACAGGCGGAGCTCGGGCAACTGTGAGTATGCAGAAAATGATGTAGATATTGTGCTGTACAACCTAAAGTTTGAGGTGAAGCTGTAAATATTGTTTACTAAATTAGATTGTACATACTGTCATGCAAAGCCAGTAAAGAAGTTAGATTGTGTATATAAATAGTGTTGTAAACGACCGAGAAGTAGTAGGACTGTATATATTGTGTTTGCAGATATAATGAGATTGTACATATTATACTGTGTTGTGCATCCATTGCTCAGACTGTACATACTGTCTATACCTGCTGGCCAATCACTGAAATTATTGGCTAGAATGCCAAAGTTTTACAAATAAAGGAAAAGAATAAGCGGCACTGAAATGAGTGAAGAGGTTTTTTCTAACTAATGGTTATGGGAATGTGATGTAACCATTTACCTGAAGTTCTTACCAAGGGGTTAACCAAATGTATCACAAGAAAAAAAAAAATCACAGTCTTCACATTTAAGAGCAAACATTTTGATTTGGCTTAGAAGAAAAAACACAGGTTTGCTTCTACATTGAAAACGGCTCTCTTTTATTGAAATGTCCAGGAAGACAGTGTAACATTAAATTGAACATATTCTGACAGTAATCACATTTTTCGCCTTGTAAAGATAAAAACAAAGCAGTTACACATTTTAAAGGGATAGTTTGGGTTTTTTAATGCCAGGGTGTATGAGGTACTTATCCATAGTCAGTGGATTATATACAATAAATTACAGTTGGGATGCCCCCAGTTTGGAGACAATGACCAGCTGTGGATGGGGACCATGGCAAAACACATTTTATCCACTTAGAAAGTTTCATTTCACTAAGTGTCAAAGGAGAAGTTTGTTTTTTCACACATTAAGCGTTAATATAAAGGATATTCACGATTCCTATGTAATGTTTTAAAGCGTTATTATGACAAGCGGTGTGGTCCTGAGAGCTGGAGCTCATTGCTGACGTTACCGCTAACGGAAAATGACTGAAAACAATGGAGGAGCATGTGCACTCAGCTACTCTGTCGAGAAACACAATAAATGCTTGTTTTAAAAGACATGAAACTCACAGAATGTTTAGTGGTGTCCTCTCATGTACCAACACTAAAACACAAAGTTAAACAACAGCATATAAACAAGAAAAGGCTGTTTCAGCTGCTTCGGGAAACAAACAATCAGTTGTTTGCGGATCCTATGCTGTTGCTTAACGTTGTGTTTTGTTGTCAGAACATCGGCAGACATGGCTGAATATTTGGTGATTTTCTCCTCTTTTAAGACGAGCAATTATTTTGCTTTTTGTCGGATTAGCTGAGTGCCTATGCACCTGTTGTTTCCAGTAATTTTCTAGTGACAGTGATGTTACACAATGAGCTCCAGCTCTCTCGACTGCACCGTTTGTCAAAATAATGTCGTAGGACATCGTATATGATCATAGATATCCTTTTTATAAGGTTTAATGTGCAAAAAAAAATGAACTTTTCCTTGAAGTGCATCCTACATTTAGAACGTTTTCAGGCCTTTACCTTGTAGTCAAACATTCTTTTCTGAAGAGAGATGGAGGCCATTCTATTCACTTATGCTCTCTTCACCAAACTCACCAAAGTTTGGATTCACCAAAATCACACAACAGCAAAACAAACCAAACAATCAAAGCATCAGTACTCCAGCAACTTCCGTGTTCTGCAAGGTTAAGGTACTGAAGACAGTGCCATGATGACTTCAGTGCCCATCAGGAAGGGCTGTTTGACGGCAAGTTAAAGTGGTGAATATCCTCTAAATAGAGGATACTGGTTATTGATTTTTTTTTAAGGTGGCTGAATGTGTTTTGCTGCTGTTCCCATCCACAGAAGTGCATTGATTAGCTGTCTACAGTGGTACTCCTGCTGCTTTTCCATACTGGTGGTGTGCCGACCACAATTGATTGTTGGCAATACACTGACTGTGGATAAGTACCTCATTCAACACCACTTCAAAAAAAACAAAAACAAACACAAAACAAGACTGCTTGTGCAAAATAAAGATTTTACATAAATGTAAATTAAAAAAAACAAGTTAAACATTTAGAGATGGCTAAAGACAGGCACAGGTTAGAATGCAAAGACATGGAATTCTAAAATATATATACGTGTATGTGTGTGTGTGTGTGTGAGTATGCATTAAAGTTAATATGGGATGACTAAATACTGTATGAGGTGTTGAAAATCTGTATAATGTGAAATGTAATATAGTTTTGGTGGGTGAAAGTTCAGTTACTTTATCTTTCTCTCTGTGCATCATGATGTGGCAGCAAGCACTTGTCAAAACCACTAGATGGCAACCAATCATAGCCGATGCTCCCACTCTCTCTCTTTCCATTTCTTAACAGAAGTCGTCCCTTTAGAGCCATAATCCCTGTAAAAAAAAAGAGGAAGAGAACACTTTAATTTATATCAACCACCAGGCTCACACTCTGTTCCATAAAAGCTTTTAGCAGGCGCTGAGCTGATGTGTCAGGTGGGTGTGGCAGGCTCATCAGCCCTGACATTTAAGTGCAGTAGTGCTCAGAGCAAAAGGGATTGGAGGATATGAGTAGATACAGATGACAAGCCCCCCTGCGAAGATGATTGCAGTGGAGTGACAAGAGGAGACCAAACAACAGATAGAGCAAGGAGAAGGTGTCAGGAGGGGAGAGATGAAAGGCGAAAGAAAGAAAGAAAAAGGGCTTTAAGAAACAATAACTCAACCCAACAATTACAGCTTTGTCAGAATTTATATTATCTTTCAGGAAGGTAGAACTTTGAATCTAATTTTCTTATCTTATTTCAACTCAGTATAGTTTAATTTATATTTCATTTACAAGTTATTATCTCCACACGTGTAAGTTCAGTAAAACGTTACATCTTACTTTGACACACAATGAAAAAGTTCTAGCAGCAGGTTTCGGTCTTAAGTTTCCTTAAAACTGTGCACATACCGATGAAATGGATTAAAATCAGAAGAAGGAAACTTGGTTTGCAGTCGGCCATCCTTTTACCCGAGAGCCAGTGTTCGACTCACTATAAAGCCAAACTGCCATCATGTCCTGGAGCGAATTATTGGACGATTACTCATAGTGAAAGAGTTGTTTTGTAGCAGGACTTGACCTTTGACCCTCCTGTAAAAGGGAGAGAGATAAGACATTAGGTTTAGAAAAGGTGCTCTTCTGCAGAGCAAGTGACAGCAATGCTGAGTATTTAAGACAAAGACAAAACACCATCAGATCACTTAAAATGCCCTGTTATCGATGCATAGCCTGTGATCTCAGTGATTGACTGACCACAGGTTCTGCAAGTTCTGCAAGTTCTAACAAACTGTAATTCGTCATCTGGAACAACTTTTAATTTAAAGACTCTGAGGTTATCACAAAGATTGCATTATGTCACATTTGCCTGGTTACGCAAAGGACTAAACAGATTGTGCTGATTTAGAGAAAAAAAGGGAACTAAAAACTTTGATTTTACAAATTGGACATGATGAAAAATGAAAAAAGTCTAAAACAAATAAGAAAAGAAAAAGGAGGATGCAAATAAAGCTGCAGAGAACAGATGATGCTGAAATGACCTTTAAATGTAAAAAGCAAACTCTTCCTTGTGTATCTGTATCCTTTCTTCTTTTGCTTAACATTCCTCTTCCATCAAAAATGAGTTCTGAAGACAAGCAGCATACACACTCTGACAGGGACAGAGATCCCACCACCTATGGCACTGGGTGCACACACACACACACACACACACACAGACCCACGAACACCCCATGGCACTCCAGCTAGACCTGCCACTCGGACGTTCACCGAATCAGACGGACAAATCTCTAACAGACGGCTCCTGACAAAGAGATTATCACCGTGACAGGAGAAGTGTGTGCAGCTGTGGGTGGTGGAGTTTACAGCGGGGAGATGGGGGGTGGGGAGCGAACTCTTTGTACATTCACACATTTGACTCTTCTCTCTCACCATACCAGCGTCAAAGTCAAACTTCCTTCAGTTGGAGTATGCACTGACTGTCCATCATATGCATGCATGTGTGAGAACGGTGCATGAAAAAAACATAACTGTGAGCTGATGTAGGTTGAAAGAAGGTGATGGAAAACTTGATGGGCACATGTGTAACGAGAGGATGCGGGGAGATCAGAATAATGTGAGGTGACTTTGCAACCAGCTGTCATATACAGACCAACTAAATGAAACATTTTCCTGGAATAGACTGAACTTTTAATGGTCAGATTCGCTAATCAAAGTCAGTTTAGTACAACAATTTGTTTATACAGTGTGTGAGCAAACAGCCTGTACTACTTTTATTCTATAAAAGAGTACTTGGACATTACAGCTTGCCTAACAAATAAATAAGGAGAAAATGAGGAGAAATGAAGAGAAATTCAGCCATCCACATAAAACATGCAGAGCTCCTTGTCTTGTTTGTCTTGTACTTGAATCATTTTAAGAGATCATTCCCTCAGTGGTTTATCTGTTTATAAAGAAAAGCTTACAATCATATTTCTGTTATTCATTTCTATATCTAAACATTTCTGCGCACGCACACACACACACACTGGAAGAAACTTGAAACTAAAAATTAGCCATTTACTGAATTCATGGCTACTTTCTTTAACAAGATCAGACTCAGTAACTGTTGTAACTTAAACATTGTTTGCGCATTTTACTAGGTGAGCTATCAACCTTAGCAAATCGCGTGCTGCATGCTGTCTGCATTGACACTACCTATCTGTATGACACAAACAGTTATGTGATGTCAAATTTGTTGTAGAGTTTCTTAATTTACATGTGTTTTATTTACATGAGTTGTTCCTTTTTCTAAAAAAAGTCAAAATATTAACCTAATGTGCATGTTTTTCTTAAGCTGCAGTGCACTGACCCTTTTCAGCCATCATATGCAGGCTACAATTGCACACTTTACCAACATCTGTAGTCCCTGTTTTTTTTTTTGTTGCTCAGATTTTATCTTTTATAAATAACTAACAAGGAATCAACAATATCAAGAGAGAAAACGAGGAAAGAATAGACCTGTGCCAGTTATGCATAAATAACATCTACAGTAGCTGTAATTCATTTCCCTGTGACTATTTTTTCTTTAATTAAAGCCATTTAACTGGGCAAATTTGCGAATCTACAAAACTAGTTGAATTCATTATTCTATTTATTACGTTAATAATTTATAATCACAAACAATGCCTCCGAGATTTGTTCTAATTGCATAAAGGTACCAAGCAGCCGCTGTGGATGAAATGGTTGATGGGACACAGTTTGATATTTTTTGACACAGTTCTGAACGAACCACAAATTGCCGTAGTAATGGTGATATAATCATGTAATTCAAACACAAATACACTCACAAGTCAAAGGTGCCAGTGGAGGATAAGTGAAGCTCCGCAGAAAGTCAATTAATCTTTTCAGTGGTCCCCCTTCCCTCCACCCTGCTTAAAAGCTTCATTTACCTCCTATGGAGAAGAGATAGAAACACCATTAGTGAGATGATGGCAGGACTGGAAAGGGGAAAGGAGAATCTCACAGTTGGATGAGCTGAAACAGTATAGGCCCCCGTCTCCTCAAAAAGTGTGTGTGCGCGAAAAAGGCGAGAGCATCTTCTGCATGGGTGAGCTCAATTAGTTTCTATCTTGATTATCAAAGGTAGTGGTGTACAACTTTTAAGGCGGAAGTGTGCCTCAAATCCTGGGGGTGGGGGGCTGCGGCAAAGGGTGGGCTGACCTGCAGAGTGGAGCAAGAGTTAGACTGATAACAGGGGAGATGCAGCTGAGGGGCTTTCTGCCGCACAGAGGTGCTATGCTAGGAGTACATAAGACCCCAACCATTATTTCCAAATATGAGCCGATGTCTACGTGTGTGCGTGTGTGTGTCGCATGGGACCCCAGCTGGATAAATGATATTCATGTGTGTTCACATGCACGCGTCTGGGTGTGTGAAATGCCACTGAGCATACAGGCTCTGCTTCACTGAGCTCGGCTGGCTGCTGGAGCACAATTGGGGGTCTCTCTGTGTGAAAGAGGTCAGAACACACACACACACACACACACACACACACACATACACACAGTGCAGAGGCACAAACACGGAAGTTTGGCTGAACACTCAAGACCCTGATAATCAAATAAATATGCAAATCAGCGAGTTCCTTTATCTATGCAGGGACAAACAATTCCCTTATGATTGTCTGAGTTAGAATAAGTCACACCATGGATGCTACTGAAATTCATGTCACACATGCATCGCAGTAATGTTCCATCGTTCTGTAGATTTCTTGACATTTCGATTCAAGCCACCTGAGTTCCCCAGTTTTAAAGTTATGTCAGTCAAGGTGAAACATGCTCCTTTGTCTCCCCGCTGATCTTAATTACTGTAAGTCTGATCTCAGGGCCACAGGGTTTCACTTGGGTATAAAGTTGCTGTTAAAGGAAGAAGGCAGGGAACAGAAAGAAATACCCAGGGCTGAAGACTACAGGCGGGCCCAGTCCCAATTAATTACAAGGAGCTCCAAGTGTTGACCCTGAGGACAAATGCAAGCCAATAACATGCGTGCAGTTCAATATGTGTTCTATTACATGCTGCTCAGATTCCTTAAGGGGACAACAGGCCCCTGGCTGACATGAGGACGGTCAAACTACTCACAAAGGAGTCTGCAAATGGTACCAAAAAATATCTTTATGTGCCGTCTCTACATCTCCTGCCATGTGAATGTGTGTGTGATTCGATGTGTCTGTGTGCCTGTTTGCACTGTCTAGTGTGTAAACAAATGTTTTGTCCCAGTTAACAAGGTCCCAGTCAGACCAAACCTATTTGGCTTTGGTCCGCTGATGCTGGTGTACATGTGTTTGGATTGCAGCAATGTACTGTATGCGGGCATATGTGTGTGTGTTGTGAATGTGGCAGCCGGGGGGATTGCATACTGCTGCTGCTGACACTGGGCCTGTCTGCCTGGTGTGCCCTTTTCTGCACCAGTAGAGCTGGCACTGAGTCCTGCCTCTGCCCAGCCGATTCGCAGCGTGCCAGCTGGGCGCTACCAGGAGAGGCCCTGCAGAGAGAGGACACAGGTCAGCCGTGACAGAGGGATTCACAGAAAGGGAGAGGTGTGGAGTAAAGTGGCAAGGTTTAGATACAGAGCATGGACACAAATATACTGGGAGAGAAAAGTTATGAGGGGATTAAATGCAAAGGACAGAAAGATGGAGTAAAAATGATACCAGAAAAATCTCTCAGAAATGAAAGGCTGCATTGGAAGAAAACCTCATGAAATAAGTTTTTACATCACACCCACATTTAAATTTGTCGGGTGTTTCTTAGAAAAACCTCCTCTACATTTGAGAAAAACCTACTTAAGGTATTACCTTGCATAAACTTACCCATTATTAACAGCAAACATGAAGTTTCAGCTGTTTGTTTCTTGCATTTAAGGCAAAACATAACATATAGATCCAAAATCCCTACCCGTATACATACTGTAATTGACAGATCCTGCTGTAAATTTATTGCCACATTGAATATTGGAAATGTCAGGCTGGGTATAGGAGCTGCATTTGGACTTTGATAAAGATGTGTCGCAACACGTATATAAAAATATTTGATCCCTGCTGGGTCATCTGACTTATTCACATAATGAGAGAAGCACACTGTTTCTTCTAGGCATATTGAACTCAGTTATTTAAACTAATTTTTACTTTTTTCTAATAAATGTACAGCGTCAGTTAACAATTTTTTCAGTCATTTACTTAAACTACAAAATAAATTTAACATTGCAAATTAGGAGATTTAGGAGAGCAGTAAGTCACCTTACTTACCACATTTTTTAAAATTTCTAATAGCTGAGCCAGTTCATGCAGAAGTATTTCCTGAGCTTCTCTTCTTAGCAGCAAGTCTAAAGTCAGTGTAGTCCAAAGTCCAAATCAAGTGTAATTGACCACAGTCAGTGTTAGAGACACTCAATAAAAAATATATCCAATAGACCAAACTGAGGAAATTACTTAGAATTTCATAGAATTAGCATTATACTCTCACATCAGTAGACAGTAGCTCATACATACCAAATAATTTTCACCTTTATACAAACATCCTGTTAAGAAACAGTTTTTGCATAAATTGATTAGTGAACCTAACTGGACTCAGTTTAACAAAATGTTTTTTATAAACTATTTCAAATGTTGTTCTTTATATTATGTGTATCAGATAACTTCAAGATTCAAGATTCAAGATCTTGAAACAACTTTTAAAGTTACTCATTAGACTAATTTCTTGAGTCCCCTGTCTTTTTGGGCAAACTTTATTTGCAGGTACAAAATAAAAGAATCTTGACCCCGTATCACACGGCAAGGATTAAATTTCAGAAACTCCTTCAGCAACAGCCACAGACTTCATTCCACATCCAAGATGCTTAAAGGGTCAAGTGATGAACCGAACGTAAACACGAAAGAAGAGATTGTAAAGTCTGCAATGAGCTATAAAACGACAGCAGGCATGAGCGAGTCTAGTTTAATGATCCTGATCTGGATTTAAACACAGGCACTCTCGTCCGTCTGGTCGGTTTAGCGAGGTGACAAACAACAGCACAGGCTTGTAAAAGGTCTCTGACCTTTTCACCAGCCCTAATCAGAGAGATTTGGAGAGGTCTATATAAAACAAAATACTGCTGATGTTCAGTGTAACCCAACATTTAGATGATAAGTGACCTGCTTTGCACACCTGAGGAAGATCAACGAGTCTTAAATGTTCAGCACAAATGAGAAGAAAACACTACTACCCAAGAAGGGAATCTGACAACAATAAAAAAGAAAAAAGAGGAGTCAGAAGCTTATTTTTGGCACAAAATATAGATGCTAAATGACATTAAAGTGCATAATCCTGCTAGCTGCAAGGTTAACAGCTGTTTGCCCACACCTTTGCTGTCTTATCTCCATGTAGTCCTGTAGCTCAAAGCCAAACTGTGCTGACTTTGACATCTTGAAGCCATAGGACCGTCCTTCAAGCACCGTAATCAGTTGAGAAGTCATTACACCAGTTAAATCAAAGGCCCTAAACACCCTCACCTCTGTTCTTCTTCCACTCCTACCCTCCTGCCCCACCACAGACACTCACTGAACACCCCACCCTGGTCTGCGCCTTCTCCAAAGCGGCCTCCTCTCTCTCCCGCCCCCTTCTCCGTGGGCCCTGGGTCTCTGGCTGGGGCAGGCTGGCACAGCTGTGCCGGGAGCCGTGCTGTCACAAGCGGTTAGGGTGACAGCCACTCACACTTCATAATGTCCCTCTCACAGGTCACCGAGCGACAAGCTGGGTCACCTCGCTCCAGCAGGCAGCCCCAGGGGAAGCAGAGTGCCCCCTCCACCACCACCACCACCTCTCCATCAAACCGCAGCCCCCGCCCCCACCCCCACCCCCCTATTGCCCAGGAAAATAGAGAGACAGGAGGGGGCAGGTGGAGGGAAGAGGTGCTCTATTGTGCTGGCCTGGGCTACAAGGAGCTCTCCACGCTGGAGACGACGCCAGGGTCACGATTAGGATGGGCACGCCACTGCTAGTTCCTCTGATACAGATGATGCTGGCAGTGTGGGTAAGGGTCAGTGTGAGCTGCTTAAATGGTAATTGCAGACCTCAGAGGAATATGTTGGTGTACTGCCACTCGAGTGTACTGTAGGTCTGCATGTAACTGTGTAGAATGCGATGAAAGCAGCTGTCATACAATCATGTCGCACAACCCCGAATCCAAAACAGTTTTGACGTGTAAAACATAAATAAAACCTCAAACGAAAAGAGTACAAAGACAATATGTTTTACTTTACCAACTTCGTTGTTTTTAAATATGTGTGCTTTTTCTGAGTTTGATGCCAGCAGCACGTTGAAGTTCAGGTTGCTTCATCTGACATGCAGATTTGGATGGGCATCCATTGAGACACTTCTTACAAACAACACAGACAATAAGCAATCATGACAAGTATGTTATCGGTTAATAATCAGGACTGTTAAAAGAGAAAAAATCCACACGTAAACGGGTTCAGTAACAGGTGAAAGGGGCATCCTCCACAGGCTCAGTAGTTCACAAGCAAGGATGAGGTGAGGATCACCCCTTTGTCGAACAAATTGTTGTTTAAGGGATATTAGCCTATTGCGAGGGCGCGGGAAACATTTTGTAAAAACATCTTTGTTTGGAAATGAGTGGCTGGTGACTGTACCACACTCTTCATTTCCCTTTTTAAAAACTGTACTTCCTGAGAATTGAGATCTCCACTTTATAAACTTCCCCTCTAACTAATGTAAACACGATGAAATGTAGATAGCTAGCTACAGTAACTTGAACTTTTTCACTTTTTACTCCATAACATTTATATTTTATGTTGTGATAACATTAAAAAGGTGCTGTAAGTGGTATTTAAATCTTTTCCCCATATTTTTTAAAAATAAGTGTTAAGTAACTCTACACTCAGACAGGCATCACTTATATCGAGTGTTTTATCAGTAACATGGGTCCTCTGCTCTGCCATACACAGAAAAGAAATTTTCTGGTGTCCCACTCCCACTTTGGTCCAATCAGGAGAGAGGATTCCAGAAATGTATTTTCAGTTTACTGCAGAGCGAAGAGACTTTGAGACCCA
>JAPZDX010000001.1:18360945-18376209 GCA_029783625.1 Naso annulatus | reverse complement strand
TATTTTACTTTGACTTTGACAAAACACAACTAAGGATCTGGAAGCTTTATTTTCTACACTTTTTCTGTCCATCTAAAATCCTCCTATGACCCTCGACAGGCAGCTGCATTCATGCTGGCAACTCTAATAGCATCCCATCCACAGGGACCTGACTTACACTGCTTGATCCACACAAAGACACACACAAACACACACACTAAACACACCCACATACAAGTAAGTTGAAACACTAAAAAGGCCATAGGTGTTTTAAAGAACATACACGGCAACAATCACATTTTTCTCCACCAAAAGAAACTTTTTCTTGCTTTAAAAGATACAACACACTGTGAGGAACAAACAACACACACACTGACACCTCTCCCTGTTACCTTAACCTTTGGGGCCTCCGCTGACTTGGTGGCATCAGAAAGTGGGGTGTCCAGTTTTTCGTATCCATGACCACAGATACACACACAGCAGCTCAAACAGTCGACATGGGCTGGCAGAGAGCTCATCTACAGCACTCTCACCACACCAGACCTAGTTATACTCTGCCTGTTTGAGGTACACTGATTACTGATATTACACACACACACACACACACTACCTTCACTGCAGGATATGTGTAAACTCACCATGCAGAAGCAGGTCGCTGCATTAAACACAAGCATATGCTAGCAAGGAGTCTTACTATGATCTTGCACAGAGCACTCCACTAGACTGGGCTTCACCACGCTACACTTGTCTGTATTCCACTGCATTACATTGGGCAAAGCAGGCTAATGCTAACGGATGCATTGCCACAGTGTAACGAGTGCAAGGCCTTGCTAGCAGGATGCTAGGCTAGGCTAAAGCAAATCAAGGCCTCCTGCAGTCATTGGTGTGAGAGCCCATTTTCACAGTTCACACCCGACCTGCTAATGGCTGATCATTCATTCACGCTCTCTGTTGATTGTGCAGGCAGGGGGTTGGCCAATCGTACAGTTTGCTAATGTAGCGTACATAGTGAGGATAATCGGTGGGAGCAATAAGCATGCTAATGTTCCGTTGGCCATGAAAAGTGAGGTCTGGCAATACGTTAGAGCAGGATCATGACTAAGTTGTGCTTTGGGTGGGAGCTGCAGGTCGGGACCATCAACTGCAAACATGAAGATCTTTATATGTTCTACATTCAGCACAGACTGTGATGGACAGTTTGGAACGACACAAAGTTTCTTAAACTCAGATCAGCAAAATCAAGAGATGCACCACACTGAAAAGTGCACAGATGTCTTGTCATGCCCATGATTATTTCTGATGATATCTGGATTGTATGAAGTTTTTCTGTAAGAGGAGTTTCACCATTTTTGTCGTTCCCAGCAGTGAAATCTTCACATTATTGACATGACACTGGGTGCAGATGCAGACCATGAGACAGCTTTGCCTGATTTATTAAGAAGCATTGTTTCTAAGTTTCTACAGTCAAAGATGAAGATGAACTAGTTTAAACTTTGAGTGTATATTGAAATCACGCATGTCTTTTTCTGCATAGCTTGGATTTTCCGTTAGCGGGTCGATCCTTGATTGATCTGTAAAGACAAACAGGAGATGACAGTGCTCATGTCTGAAACTGTAGTGACCACTGCTCCAACTTTGGTACATACAGTACGGTATATATCCATGTAGTATTGATCCTGATACGATGATATATCTTTAAGAAATCTCTGTCTGTCACAACATTGTGGTGAATACATTGTCAAACTTTCTGAACTCCACTAATAATTTTGTTACTCATCAAAGCAAGTTGTGATTACTTATAAACATATTAAGCCAAAAGGATTACACACGCACATTTTGACGCTAATTGCAAATTGGATAAATAAATAAAAGAAACATTTCCAGGTACCAAACATTGTTACTGTATTGCCAGAGTCGTTGCTCATGCTGAAGCCAGTTTTTTTTTTTATAATAAATCTAATCACCTTTCAACATTACAAAACTGGCTCTCGGTTCTGTTCGGTGACACGGTGAGCTGGCTGCTGAAGGGCAGGTTGGCTTCAGAAGGTGTGATGCAAAAAGTGAGTGAATTTCAACTTAACAGGCTCAGCTGGCTCTGAAAATGCCACATTCCAGGTGACTTGTTAGACACGGGCAGCAATTACATGTGACCCCCTTTTTTTTTTTACAACAGTAAAATTTTGCTTGCATGATACTTGTCATTTGAGATTTTGCGACCAGCCATGTTAGAAGGTATGCTGGACTGTGTTATTTTCGTTCCTGAAAGATTCACGGGCCTTCAGCAGCACCAGCTGTCAAACAGGTTTGATCTCTCAACATTTTGTTTTTCCTCTATGCTTTACAGAAAGGAACAACCATTACCTCTTAATTTCATCACTACACCAGCTGATTAGCACAACTTAAAGCAGAGAGGAGTATAGTGCGGCAGAAACTCAGACGCTCCTGGCACGCACACACTCTATGGGATGTACTGATGAATTATCTAGGCTCCACATAAACATTTCACTTACAACAAAAAGAATAAACAACATACAAAAACCCATTTCAATACAGATCTATTTGTGTTCAGTTTTAACTGTTTTTCATTTTGACAAATAAACCAGAAATACTCTGTGTCATTAGACTGTTACTATGTTTTGAGGTGTTAGAAATATATTTTATGAACCTTTAAATGTCTTCATTCCAATGAATATCATTTACGTGTTAAGAAACAGGCTATCTTTTTTTTTTTCTTTTGCGTAGTTGTAAGAGTAAGTCCTTCTGTAATGTGACAGACACTCATTCTAATCGATGACATGTAGAAAAAAAAAATCGGATCATGTTCCTGTTAGTGAACACAGTGGTTGCAGAACTACGACTGCAGAGAGAAAGAACTCTCACAAATAAAGCCCTTCATATATTAAGGCAGCACGCCTCGGGCAGTATGGGGCTGTTAACAGTTAAAGCACATTTCACTCCCTGTAATTAACGTCAGTATATACAGAGAAATACTGCATACATTCTCCGCAGTTTCCTCGCCTTCACTGTATTTAGAAATCCTAACTGACATTAAGCCTGTATCAGTTTAGCATTTTCTGTGTCAGTAAAGAGCTGTGAGGCGTGTTGATGTGAAACATGTTGCATCTGCCTCCCCTCACAGGTTTTTCACAGTGCATTAGGAGAACCTTGTAGAGTCAGTCTTTGAGATCACACCGCATTTTCTGTGCGACTTCACATCTTTACCCTGTGGATGAGCTCGACTCTGCTCTCCTGTCCATCTGGATATCCCAGCTCATCTCGGAAAGTCCAGTTCTGCCAAACATGACAAACTTCCTCAACTAGATCGGATTATAGCACGAGAGGGAGCGTGCAGCCGCGGCCTCAGACTTAAATGCTCTCCGGGCTAAAAAGAGAGTGATAGAGTTAGTGCCAAGGAAGCATAATTAATGTTCTTAATTGGGCCCCTTCTTATAGTGGCGACTGATAGTCCACTCATAGCCAGCCATGGCTCCGGGGCCGCTGCCATGCGCTGTTAGTGACGTGTGTCCTGTGCTTGTCTGATCTCATACAGTTGTGGGCCTCTTCTAGCAAGAATCTGTCTGAGACGACACTCAGCTGTAACAGTGGTCAGCGGAGGAGATGCACTCTCACACATCATCAAGCTGCAGAGCAGAAACTCCTAACTTCTCTTCAGACGAAACATGTTTTCCCTGCTTCTTAAGATCATTGTGTTTAAAGATCCTCCTGCTGCTGAGAGATTATTTGAGTGATAACAAGTTCTCTCTGTGTGCCTTATGATTGAGCCTTTGTTCATTAAAAGATGGATTTAACCTCCTGATCCTGCTCACCCGCAGAGGTCTAACTTACAAGCACTCTCCTCCTCCCTCTGACCCATGGCTTAGTAACAACGGATGGTCAACGAGGTGTAAATCCGTTGCTCTTACACACCTCTGCCACAGTTAAGTCAGGTGTGACGCACGAGCCTGTTTGAATGGGAAAATGTAATCAGTAAGTCCAGCTGCTTGGAGGGAGTGCATGTGTAAAGAGCTGCAAAGCTTTGTTTTGATCTTTCTTTTGCATTTAGGTTAAAAGATTTGATGAATTTAACTTGGATCCCCAAAAAGGTTTATATAAAAATAATGTGATACAATAATGAGTGGAAATGAATGGTCTACACACTGTTAATCTTTCAAAAAAATCAAGCTTACAGCAACACAATTGAATAGTACGGATGTAAATGTGCCTGGAGAGACTACATGTCATAATGAACACGACATGAACATAAAATCATCAAAAGCATCATCATCAAATCAATCAAAAGCAGAAATCAAACAATTTTTGGTCACCTTATGGCTCAGTGGACTTACTGAGAAACATCTCACCACCAGGGGTCAGTAGTGCACTTCCATCAGATCTTCTTATCACCAGCTAAACAGGCTTCCTCTCATAAACCAGCTGCACCAAGCTTTCACATAGCTTACACTGATTATTTTCAATATCAAATATACTTTTTCCAGAATTAAACCATGTCTGTCTTCTATTTAGTGGATAGTGATACTAAACATCCCCAAGTTAAATCACTCGGAATTTAGGAAAACACATAAAACACATAAATTTAAACATAATTATTTTAATACTTACATCTCATATTAAAAATGCGGATGAGGGTCAGTAATTCTTGGACAACTGAGCAGCGGCGAGTGCTCAGATTTAAATCATAATGAACATAGTTTAGAGTCAGAGGCTGAGGCATCACAGATGCACATGGGTAGAGAGAGACATTACCTTGTAATTGTTAAATTTAATAAGCATTTATAATATTCACCTCAATGAATATGGATACCTTATGACATTCTGGCCTAAATTTAAATTCACTTTATTCCTACATCCAATTAGATACCGTCAGAGCGCATGCTGAACTATTTTTTTCTCTCTGCATAAGACTGCTGTTGTTTTTTGTGCAGAATTTGCTTTGAGTGACGATTTAAAAACGACAGTAAACAAATAAAAGTGAGATTTACAGCAATCAGCTCACTCTTAAATAAATAAAAGCCATTTTAGCTGCATCAAGGTTCAGTACAAGGTTCCTTGGCTTCCATGGTCAGAGGGATGTGGTGGCAGCTTAGTGTCAAACACGGTGAGAGACTGACACACTTTCTCTCTGTGTTTTCACCCTCAGGCAGAGAGCTAATTAAGAAGGACTCTGGTTTTATTTACTGTCAGCCCCTGGCTCATGTATATATGTGTGTGTGTGTGTGTGTGTGTGTGTGCGTGTGTGTTAGCAGGACTGATTTTGCCCTATCTGAGGCCGTTCTCAGTCACACCAGTTTAGTTGGGCCTTGCCATTTTGCTCACATTCAGCCAGCGGCACTATGATAGTGGTGATGCTGACCGTTATCCATTAGCTAAAGCTCCTCTTAGAAGGCTCTCTCACAGCGATGCAGGGAGGTGCTGGGCAGTGCAGCCAGCGCTGCAGGGAGAAATGTAATTACTATGCCCTCAATATGATGCCGATATCACAGATAATATCAAAGATGTGATGTGGACGTTCACTGTGCATCATCTACAGGAGCTCAAATTTGTTATTATCACTTCATAATCAAGGAAAATTTCTAACTATTCTACATAACCTTCTTCTAAAGAGTCCATATGGCTTTTACACAAAATACATGTTGGTTTTAATTTTCATATGTTCTCAGATCTGCTCCTCTTTGTCTCCATCTCCTTTTGTATGATTCATGGTTTTACCATGATTAGAGAAATCAGTGTGTTAAAATTTCCCCATAAGTCATTCAGTCTGTACATGTCTGATGTATTTGATTGTCATAAGTGTTCATATTTTATGATGTTATAATGATCAGTTATAAAAATAATTTTATATTTTAAATTCCGATTCAATTATAGATTACACATCTAGAACTGTCCCTGATGTGGTTTAAAGCCGTTGCATGGCTAAAGCTCCTGATATAATCATATGTGCTGACCATGATTATGCAACATCCAGAGGTTTACCACAATTAGGGTGATCAAAGGCTGACAACATGCTGTTCATAGACTTCTGTCCATCTTTGTGGCGTAGAGTGGAGAGCTGTGAGTTTTAAGTCACAGTTAAGTGAGATGCTGAGAGATCACTGATGCACAGAGGTGAAAAGAGGCCGTTTTCATTTTTTAGGTGGAAAAACCTCATTGGACACAACATATTATTCAAAGAAGGGTATTTTTATAATTATCAAATGAGGTCTGTAGAGGACTTCATACATAATGTAGGTCCAGTCTATACTTGGCAACTTGTGGGTCACATCCAACTCAGAAGCTCTAAGCTGCCCAGCACACATAAATCTGTTTATGACAAAATATAAAAACTACATATATGGTGTATTTGTCCATGAATTTTTCACACACTTATGCTTATGGACGTGATATACATTTAAACCACTATATATTCTACATAAACACTCAATAGACTGCATCCAGAAGATGTAAAAACATGTTTTGCTTTGATTTTCAAAAAAGTCAGAATTTACAACATTGTATATAAAAAAACTTTTATGGGGCTGATCAAGGAAGTCGCTAACAAGTGATTCATCCTGCATCCGTCTCATCTCGGTTGAATGTTGCACACGTGCAGCACAGATCAGGCAGGATGTACAGATCGTGAACCTCTCACAAATCAATGCTTTCTCATGTAACACAGTTGCAACCATGCTTAGTAGGTTTAAAATGTGGCTACTGACAGTCATAACTGAGTAAGTGGTCTTATACAAAATATGTCTCTGCTGACCCTGAAATGGACCACTGACAATGAAATCAGTTTAATCCTGCCTGGACCTTCTTTTTTTTTTTTTTTTTTAATTTTATCGCCATCTTCAGTGGATGGTTTAAGTGCTTTGGAAAGTAGTCTTCTCTGTGATGCTGCATTTTTACAGTCAAAATAGATTCGGTACAGATTAACTAGACAGTTGTCATAAAAAAAACCCACAGAATTATTTCCTCTGTATATGTGTATATCTGTATAAAAGTAATTTATTTAGTAATTTATATTGCTCTTTCATTTTTATGTCCATTCTGTTCAGTGTATGTATTCTATATGTGTAGCATAAAAGGCTACAAACTTTAATTTTGTCGTACAACCCTGTGTTGCAGAAGGACGAATAAATTACCTTGTAATCTAAATGTGATCTTGCAAAGGTTGCAGACCTTCTATTTCCAATCCAAGCATTTGTCCTGTATCCTCTAGTGACCTACTGGAATCTGATTTTGAAATTCTTGTGACTTTATGGCAAGAAAGGGATAACATTTATTTTTCATTTGAATACACTGTATGCCCAGAGCAGCTTTCTCTTCAAATTAAAAAAAAACACAAAAAACAAAACAGTCAATTAGTAAGGGACTAGAGTCAAGCCCCCTGTATGTGTACACATACTCAGCCAATAAAGCTGAGTCTGAATCTGATTCTAAATACCCACCGTCTGTGTTGACTGTGAGTGGTCATTTGTAGTTAAGCTGACAGTGGACATCCTCCCAACATCCGCTGATGTTGATCAAACAGAACCTGCAGTCCCCCACTGGCCCCAAGCTGATTCAAACAGTACCTCAGCAGGACTCTCTTTACAGGGTTCCACTACAGCTCCATTTGTTGGTGACAGCGCTGCTGCAGAGGTGACACACCGCAGTGACAGGGGCAACCCTCCCTCCACCCTCTCCACCAACATCCACTCACCCAGCAGAGGTGCCCCAGTGAGCCCTGTACCTCTGCCACATCAGTCAATAAACCGCAGGCGGCCACACACACATACACACACACACACAACCTAGAAATGTTGAGGGGAACGACAGCACGGAGAGGCAAAGTAAGTGAAAGAAAGGAAGTGATGGATGGATGGAGGAAAGTGTTTCAGTTGTGTGTGAACAGCAAGCAGAGCGAGGAGAACTCTCATTATGTGCTGTTTTGTCTGACAGCGACGGTGCTGTAGCTGTTATGGGGAGTTGATGACCCAAGTGACCCGGAAAGCGAGGCGTGGCCCAAACAGCTGTGGTCACTGTGGTGATCTCACACAGTGTAATTAATGCACACAATCAGAGGTGTCTGCATACGTGTGTGTGCGGGAACACCCGTGCAGGGGTTTGCCTGCTTATTACAACCAAACAGTGAGTTACAATCTGACAACAGAGAGCTCTGGGTAATTTCCCATCATGCCTCATCAGGAACAGCAGGGGTCCGAGAGCCTTGCCACATCAGCTCACACTCGGACCTGGGTGGAAAATTACCATCATTAAACAGCGATGTGCAAGAGAGAGAAAGAGGGAGCCAAAAAAGGAGAGCTGGTGACAGACAATGGGATAGATGGAGACAGAAGGGATGGAAGACAGACACTTCATATAAAAGCACTCAAATAAAAGGAAACGCACACACAGTCAGACTACACTGAATGCCAAACATTTCAGATGCAGTATCGATCAGGGAGAAATGGAGCTCGCAGTTTCTCAAAAGACAAATCTATGATCCAATCCCACTTTGTCGTTAAAAACAGAACAAGTCTTTACCAGTTTGTTGTCTCTGTTTTTCTGTCTTTTTCTCCCTCTCATTAGCTATGGCTGTGATTGTATTGGATGAAACATCGGCTGTATCGATCTGGTCGGCCCTCTGAGGACTAATGTAATCAGTGCCCTCTGCCTCTGTGGGCTGAGAGGCAGGTGGTAGAGGGTGAGATTAGCAGTGAGACAGGTGGGTAAATAGGCAGGAGTCCAACAGTGAGGATCCCTTATACCCAGAATTTATTTACAGATAATGCATTGTGTTGTGCAAAGTTAAGTCATTCACAAGGCAACACGGAAATGCACCTTTTGACAGTGATGGAAGACGTGCTCAGACTTTTTACTAAAGGTGAAGCAGCAAGACAAAGGTGTAAATATGCATGAGAATTTGCTTTATACCTTACAAAAGTAAAAGACCTGATCATGCAGATTATTATTTTTTATAATTATTAGTCTTTAATAAATAATATATGTATCTAAATATCACTTTAATTTTGAAACTGGTATGAGTGCGGCTCATTTTAAGTACTTTGTTGTCAGTATAGCATTATTATCCCTCTGTATCTTCACTTATTTGTTGGATATGATTTGTATGAATAATTTGAGTCTGTAAAGCAGCTAGATAACTAATAGGTTTGGCTTTAAAATGAATAAAACATATAATATTTGTCCGTGGCATAAGTATAAAGTAGCATAACATGGAATTTTGGGGGAGGGAGTTAGACAGAGTGAAAGCTCTGCTTGAAGCAAACAGAGTCGGCTGCTTGAGAGGTAACTTCAATCTTTGTTTCATTCAGCTGAAACACACAGTATGATGGAGAAGAGATCAGCAGCGAAGCTCCAAGCTGAATCCCGGCCTCTGACGTCTCATCTCAAGCCTGTTCAATGTAACGGTGACACGTAAGTTTTCGAGTAGGATCTGTGGGGAGATATTAAAATAGTGGCATACTACTTAAAGACATATCTACGAGATCACAAGCACGCTGTGAGCTGAGATGTTTTCTGGTCGTTTCTTAGAGGGACACGATGTTTCCTGACAGTCTGCAGTCCTGCAGCTCCCCGGCCGACTTGACAGCTCTACTAGGCCCATGGCTCCTCTTAACTCCTTCTGTCTTCCTATCTTTTTCTCAGCCCTGTGTTGAAAGTGTTTACCCTCCCATCCTCAACCATTACCTTCAGTGTCCCTGCACATATGTCTGCAGCTTGCTGTTACCCACCTTGACTCCCTTCTGCTTCCCCTCCCTTTTCTACTCCCATAGTGCTCTTTTATTTTCTCCTCTGCCTTTCCCTCTTCCTATAGTTCTCTTGTGAAAATAGCAAAAAATAGCATCACTTGATCACTTGACTGAGTGTTCACCTGGCTGCTCTGCTGGCTCGAGATGAGAGGAAGGAGGAGATTAAAAAAAAAAACAACAACAAATGAGATGGAAAATAAACAGAGAAGAGAGAGAGACCCAGGAGGAGAGACGGACATATGCAGAACAGAATTCCTGTTTTGTTTAGGAGCGGCCACACTTTGAACAGCACCCCCAGCCTTTCTACAACACATACTGTATTTTTACTGAACACACACACACACACACACAAACACACAAACATTCCCCATGTAAAGGCCTACACAGATGCGCTCTGTGATGGTTAGGAGGAGAGAGAGAGTCTTTGCATGGATGACCCAGTTGGGCTTGTGCCAGTTCTGGAAAAGCCTGGAGCCAAAGTGTAGACCTGGAGACACACACACACACACACACACACACACACACATTCTCTCTCTCTCTCTCATATACACACACACACACACACAAACAGAGACACACACACACCATCTGGTCTCGTGCCTTTTAATAACTGAAACAAGGCACAAGATGTAGGCAGCATGGTGCATGGTTTCCCATCAGCCTGGCAGCGAGAGAGCTGTAAGTAACAATAGCAACAATATCCCTGAGAACAGTAAATACACAAAGCATTACAGGTGTAGATGGAAACACAGCTAAGGCCCTTTGTCTGCAGAAAACTGGAGAATTTGTTGAAGGAGAGCAGAGCGCTTTTGACTGGGCTTTGACACACGGGATGTTCAAAAAGATGCGGCCACGCTTTCTCGCCATACAGAACATAAAGTCTCTCTCTTCCTTTGCTCTCTCTCTCTCTCTTCTTCTTCCTCTCTGTCTTTCTCCCCTGCTGCGTACAGGAGTCAGTCTGACTTTTGATCCTGACATCTGCGTCTTGCAGGAATGTCTGTGTGCTCTCTCTGCCCTCTGATGTAGCTCCAGGAACTAATGGAATGTGAAAGAGACAGACGGGCTTCTCGTCTGAAAAACACTGCCCTCTCTTTGTACACGTGTATATATGTGTGTGTATGCCTGTCTGTGTGTGTGTGTGTGTATGTGTGTGTGTTTGAGTTGAGAGGGCGCTCTTGCTCCCATACATATCTACTGTCTGCTTTAATCCAGCCACATCCCCCAGCATCCCCCAAAATAAAGTGAAATGAAAAAGGATGAGACGGGGTAGAAATGCAAATGATAAATGATTTGAGTACTTCAACATATGATTTTGCGCACGGCAACATGAAGCATGGTTTTACATCGGCCAACCTTTGAGCTGCGGCGTATGGCTTAATCCCACAACTCTTTTACTTTCTCTCACTCTCTCTCTCTCTCTCTCTCTCATTCTGTGGAGAGAGTCTGAAGGTCTAAAAGGGTGTTTACAATTCACTAATCTGACTTCAAAACCAGCTTAACTCTGGGAGACATCAAAGGTGCGCGCGTGATGGCCCCACTGATCCCAGTAAGGGGGGGATGTATGATAGACTGGAAACATAGTGAGAAGGGGTGGGGGCAGAAAAAGAAATGAGAGGAAACTAGATATTTCTGAGATCTTGTGATGACTGCCTCAAAAAAAAACAACAGTTCAAGACTTATGATAGGGCTTAAAAATTAAAAGCACCTCATGGTTTAAACATACAGTTGTTTTTGAATCTGTTTCTCTAACAATATAATTAATAGAACCATATTTGCTCATTAACAATGCTGGTTATATTTGTGACACTCATCTCAAAGTCTCGATGTAAATTGTTTGCAGGCCTACCGCATTAATAAACGCATCTTATCATCCTTATCAAAGTCATTCATGATATAAAAAAAGGGGGCAGTTAATATCTGCCTCTGCTTTTCATAAACATACTCATTATAAGCTGATAGCTGCATTTTCAAATGCTGTTCCAGGAAGTGGACAGGGAAGTCTTTGTCCCGGCGAGGCTAACTAATGAAGAAGAGCTCATTCAGACAAGACTTGCATGAATATCTGCACGGGAGAAAATGCAGGCAAGGTAAAATTAGCCAGTAATAAATGAACACTGTGGAAATACATCTGGCATTAATTGTCATCCAAAGGTCACGGTTCATTAAATTACCATTAAAGAGTTTGACAAAATATATTTGGTGCTCACTGAGGTATGCCGGCTTTGTGAAGTAAAATATATAAATAACTGTAATAACTATAGCTGTGTTTCTAAGACCTATTAATATCAGATGGAGAGTGAAGCCCATTCTGCAGGGACATTATCAAGGGATTTGCGCTATTAACAGATGTATTTTTCCTCCTCCTTGAACACATAGAAATAATGCAAATTATAATAAATTGTCATGTAATGAATAGTTGGGCCAAAAATGAGGACAGTGTGATTTGATGGAGATGAACTGATTGCAGTCGTATTAGTTATTCCCTGTGTGTGCTGAATACATCTCGATGCAAAGTTCTTTTGTGATTTCCAGTTTGTCCCACATTTCTATTGAGCTATCAGGGACGGACATGTGAGAGCGCCCCGAGCAAACATCTGCTCACACATGTACGCATATGTATAAACATACACAGGCTGACATACGTGCCCACGCCGGACCCGTTTCAGCCAAAACACCAAGGCAAAAAAAAAAAAAAGAAAAAAGGACGCAAAGAGAGTGTACAGTAGGCGCCAATTTGATTAAGACGAGAAAGAAAAGAAGGAGAGAGGAAAGAGAAAGCAAAGGGAATGTGTGTGTGCGCTCAAGTGTGTGTGTGTGTGTGTGTGTGCGTTAGAGAGAGGCAGAGCAACATGAGACAGAGAGACTCGGGTGGACAGACACTGATTCCCCCAGGTGCATGTTGGGTAAGTCTTCAATAATATGGAGTGACAAGGAACAGAAGGAGCCGATTTCTCCTCATGTCATATCCTCTTTCTCTTCTCGCTTCCTGCTTCTTGTCAACAGGACTTTAAACTGGTGTTTGTTAAATTGGATGTCAGGGTCAACAGAGGACTTTGTTACATCGAATGCTTGTCTGTTTGTGTGCATGTGTTAGCCTGCGTGTGCATAAATGTGTGTGCATGTTCAATGCCGTCGTTTAAATGTGGTAACATGTTGTCTCTTGGTATTAGAGCGTCTGGGTCAGGGAATAAAACCCTGCTAAAATACCTTAACTAAAGAAATTCCAGCTTTAAAATGTACAGTATAACAACACGTACAATTTAAACACAAGCGCCTCTATGACACTGATTCACCACGTTCGCAACCACAGCAGAATCCCCCCTGTATAGGATGGCAAAGCCCCCTGGAGCCTCCACTGTTCAGCCATGCCACTGTAGCAGGTCTGCCCTGCCTTTCCAGGAAGCCTCAGATGAGTAGGAAGCCCCTGGACATCTCTGCTAATCACTCATCCCTAAACAAGCACTTTCTAAATGACCTTAGAGAGAAAGAAGCAAGAGACAGACAAACCATGCAGCCAAACAGGGCCCCCAGGCCTCAAACCAATTTAAATCCCAATTAGATTTCTCAGATAGTCTCAAGAGGTAAGTGTGTGCCCGTATATGTTTGTGCATGCTTGTGCGTATGTTTGCGTGCATGAGTGTGGATTGTCATACAACCAGCTCCTCCATATAAACAACAAAGGTCATTGCCTGTCTGAGTCGCTGTATGTTATTGTTCCGATTAGTGTGTGTGATTTTGTTTTGACTGTTATTGTTGCAATCGCAGAAGCAGCTGACCTTTGACTGTAAAAAATACAGGATCATATTATTGTCATTGTCAGATGATTTCGAAAAAAATTTAGAATCCTGATTCTAAAGATGTATAGTGGTACTATAACCTAGTACCTGTTCTGGAAAAAAACATCAGGTCAAAGGTTATGGGTGCAAACAAACACATTGTCAGAATTGTTAACTACTGTATCACCGCATCTGTAGTCAGGATTTTACCTAAATGTCAAAGACAGAGAAGATAGCTACGCTAGATTTGCTGTGATACACAGTGTCATGCAGCGTTGTATAAAACACTACATAGCAAAAAAGACAAACTCGTCAGCTCTTCTGTCCATTCGTGCTCCCTTAAGTGCATTCTGCCTGCAGGAAAAGTTCACACCTTTCAGCTCATATTGTGCAAAATTTCAGAATTTTATCTGTAATTGTAACAAGTAAGAGGATAATGTAAACTATGTTTTTTTACAGTTCAGAGCATGTAGATTTAAATCACTGACCCAATATACAATAAAATACGATTTACAGCCCAGAGTTACATTCTACAAAATCAAGCCTCAAATTAAGTTCTCCCATGTACGTATTGAGCTTTGATTAGAAAAGCAATGGCAAATTTCCTCATTCAGAGTTTAGATTGTTTATCATATTTTCATGTCATTAGCAGTAAGAGCTGCTTAAAAAAAATGCGTTGGCCTATTAATGCCCTTAGATGTCCACATAAACACACACACGCCCCAGATGGCCACTCCCTCCCTCACCTCTTACATTTGGGTCCCCATGGCAACAGGTCAAAACAGGTCCCACCTGAATGGGGCATTTCTGGTTCACAGGTGAGGCCTCTCTCTTCCTCCGCTTCTTTTTTTCTTTATAGTCGTGCCCCATGTCTCTCTGATAGCAAATGAGAGCAGGTCAGCATGTGCCGACTTACTTCTGCAGGCCAGATGGGATTCGATGGAGATGGCATTCGGTGGATGACCCACCTGATGTAACCATAATGCAGCGAGAGATGCCATTTCCCATCCTTCTAATAACTACAACAAAGAGGCAGACATGTGCAGGTGCACACAGAAATGCACACATTTACAGATTAATTCTCATATTCATACTTATGATACAATGTTAATACTGTAATGGAAGCTGCACTTGTATTCAGCTCAGCACCGGCCTTTATCATCAACAGCAGCAGGACTGAGGGAGGTTTAAGTTAGTCTTCCGCTCCTGTTTCATTCCTCCCCACGCCTCTAGGTGGCAGTATTGTCATATCAACCTCTTTAGCCAGTCTCTCTCTCTTGCACAACTCCACAAAAAATCTCAACAGTCTCCATCAACATTAGAAGAGTATGACCGCTGCATGAAAGCTGATCATCTACCTTGCACTCTCTCAATGCAGCACAAACTGTTTAGCACTACATTAAATATTTCATGGCCAAGACAGTGCAGCAAGGCCATTCTGTGTGGATTTGGTCCTGCATAAAAGCTTAAGTTGTTGTAATCATGTCTTCAGAGAACACTATGTTTACACAAAAACTACAATTTATCATCCTTTGGACTATATATTAACAGGAAAGCACATTTACCAATGCAAAAAAAACATTTATTAGCAAAAAACGGCTGAATAAAACTCCCACCTCACCCTGTAGAGTAAAAAAAATCTTTCTCCACTAAATTTTGCTCCAGTAAAACTTGCTCAAATGGCACAATCGTGGCTGCACATGACACAAAGGTGAAGGCATAACAGTGTTCAGTGCGACAAAAGCAGCAGCATCCCAACC
>JAPZDX010000001.1:18117503-18127902 GCA_029783625.1 Naso annulatus | reverse complement strand
CGCTAACACTGGACAACCAGCACTGACAATACCAGCTACACGGGCAATATGGCGCACGGCACACTTAACGTTATAATTTTACGACCAACCATTATATAAGATTATTGTCTGAGCAATAGTCTAATACTAGCTATGATATAAGCGTATAAAGGTCACAGTATAATGAATATAGCGTTGTTGTAGCAGAGTTTACTAGCTAACTTAACCGAAGAAAAACACACGAGCTAAATTATGCTAGCGTTTCAGTTAGGGTTGCGTTAGCTTGCACAGCAACAGAACTGAATGTAGCTACCTGATCGGCTGTTCCATCGGTGGACATTGTTGGAGACGTTATCTCGGTTTAAAATGGTATATCAATCGGAGTAACGCTCAAATAAGGCTTCGAATGAGCAATCACATTTCCCTGAAGCAGCTTTCTGCTTAAAGGCTGGCCAATCTCTCAAAATGGCGTGAAACCAGTGTTCCGCTCCGCCAAAAGCAACAATAATAATACTTCCGGCTCCCTTCCTTCAAAATAAAACACCAGTCTCCACAAAAGTATTCTGACAAACGTCTTAAAAGTGTACAGTGAATGCGCAGCTTATTGCAATATAATACAACACAATCTCACATTATTTCTTCTAGTAAGAAAAGAATTGATATAGCGGATATTTGTTTATTGCATTTGCACCTGTAGCATTTGCCCACTGGAGTCGCCTAACGAATGATGCATCATTTTGGCAGCATCACATTGGATTGGATTGATTTTTCATTTATTTTTTCAGTTGGGCTCAGGGCAGGTAGAGGATGGGCCCTTTACATTTTGTAACTCTATATTATGTGCAGCACTTCTCTACCTAAGTTGATCCTGTTCATCACCTACTTCAAAAAGTTCAGTGTAATAAATTGTGTAAAAACATTAGCAAATTATATTTAAACATAGTGTACAGGGTATATGTTTATGCATGGAGAGCACGTGCCTTCAAGTGACTCATGCAACGGCAAACCAAGTTTCTAATTTTGGCCTGTAGGCGGCCTCTCGCTGTGACCCTTAACAAAATAAAGATTTCTACACTATTTGCACTGGCTTGTGACTCGTATCTGTAAGGTGTATGACTGCATGAGGAACTATACATCACTGTATTATGGTGACTAAAATCACAAACCTATCTGTCAACAAAACTTTAAAAAAAAGGTCGTTTTATCTGCCACAATGCTGGCCGTCTTCTTCGCCAGTAGGGGGAGACAAATGATAGCTCCTGTGAGCGCGCGCTTGTGTGTTACTGGCTAACAGCTCGGAACAGTCTAGAGCAACAGACAACAGAGCAGTTACCTGATCACAGAGGAACTGTTTTCTCTCATAGCCTCTGAATAACACTCATTTTACAGTGTCAGAAGATCTTACAGTTATGGTGTGGGACGCTCAAAAGCAGATGTGCTTGTGCTCTTCTTAAATGAATGTAACTGAGTCTTGGATAAACAAATTAAATGAAGGTTTGGCTTTATTTTTAGAAACTCATGCCTGGCCTGCTAGGGGGATGATGTGACACTGGTGTACATCTGAATGTCTTCATTGTCACAGTATTAAATAAAATGTGTCTGTATAGTTTAATAGTAAGCATACACAACTCCCTCTCTGGACAGCACCATTTGAGAAGCTTAAGGAACAAAAGGCTCTTCTAAATGTGTGGCCTTCTCCTTCTGTATTACTACCCCAGCTGTGTTTACTGAGGATGCATCAGGCCATAGACAAAGGCTATAATAAAACCAAGAGGGCGTTAATGCTTGCTTTTCAGCTGACCAGGTCTAGCGGTTTGTTGTCTGTAATTGGGGTGGGGACTGTTAAGGACTGGGGAGGACTAATGCCTTTTGGTGGATTAGTCACAGCTGGTCCTCTCAGACATTGGAGGGTTAAGAGCAGCTTACTGGGTCAGCTGGGTGCCTCCTGTTTGTCTGAGCAGAGCTTGTGCCCTCTCCACTAATTTCCTCATGAGCAAACTTTAATTCGATTTATTGTTTATTTGGGAGACACAGCTGAACATGTCTAGGACAGAGTAGAAGAAAAGTAAACTTACCACATTATAGCCAAAGGCTATTTTTTTCCATCAGTTGTCCCTGGCAATATGTGTTACCTAAAAATCAAGTTATAGCACAGTAAACAAAGAATACTTTGCTTTGCTGAATAAACAAGGTAATGAATTGGGTTATCGTTACTCTTCTCCATTATATTTTCAAATTTCAAATATGACGCAAGATTCAGAAAATGATCAGTTTCACCATTCTGAAACTGCACATAGAATTAGAATTTGTTTTACATTTTTTCACTGCTTTGAAAAATCAGTTATCAGCAGCACTTGTCACTAGAAGTTATTACCAATTGTGCAAGTGCCTTTAAAAAAAATGCAGTTGCCTCATTCAGTTGATCCTCTTACTACCTATTATTACCTAAAAAGCCTGCTCAAAGATAAATTTCTGTGCAAAACTTTCAGGGAGACTGTGAAGAGGATGTGTTTGCCTTATCTCTGTTCTTCATTAACTTGCAGGGAATATATATATACATATATATAAATAATGCTAAACAAAGACGTATAACTTTGATTTGATTTATTTACAAGGTACATGCACACTGTAAACTGTCTTTGCAAAGAAATAATAGTCCTCCTCAGAAAATATCAATTCTCAGGCTCCAAGGATCCTCAAAACAACAACAACAACAACAAAAATCAAGCAATGAGAATCTAAGATATGTCAGACATAAAAAAGTGCAGAAGGTAAAATAGGTCTATAGGAACAGGCTATAGTAAAATACATACAAAATAAATTCTAATAAATAAAACAAATGATGTAACAGTAATGTAGACAGGTTTACTGAGACGTAGGCCTATGCAAGTATAAATGGTAGTAATAAACATAAATATATAAAAGGAAATGTAGGCCTATATAGATGTACACACACACTGTTTATCTTCTTACCAAATGTTTATTGCATACTTCAGAATCCTAAATCTCTGTGGACGTAGCTGCTTGTGAACGTGTCTGCTCGCTGATTGATTACTCTAGTCTGGCCAATGCCGTCAGTTCACAAACATTCGCTTGCAGTTGCTAGAGAAAAGGGACATGTTAGAGGCTGGCAGGGCCGCAGAACAGCACGTCTAGTCTGGGAAACGGACACCCCTTCAGAGATGGGCTTCTTGGCCCAAAAAGGAAGGAGACGAATCTGAACTGTTAACTTCAACCTGGGCTCATTGTGATGTTTCTGGACGCACATATGCAGGAGTTATTTAATGTTTAAAATGCGGGAGATGGTGTCGTTACCGAGAGTGAGCTCTCCCTTCCTGCCGTCTAGGACAAGATGGCAGCAATGCAGGCGAACTGTACATGGTATGGATTTATAAGTCCATAACATGTTCAGAGAAGCCCTGGATTATACTTATATTGACTCTATGTGAAGGTAAGTAGTAGAGTGGAGGCTATAAATGGTGATACTTGTTTTGTTAAGCATTTGAAACGATACTTTAAATGTGACGTAATACAAAGTCATAACTTAGGTTAGCTACAAACTTAGCTTGCGAGGTTTCCACATTAGCTTCGCTTGTTGTCCTGTTATCTAACATGTTAGCTATGTTCGTCATTAAAGTTAATGTTTACGTACACGCGTGTACAAGCGTTTTAAGGGACCTCCGCGGTTGTTTCAGACGTTTTTATTGTGGTTAACGTCAGCGTTAACTTGTGTTAAACTGCGTGCTGATTCTGGCTAACCTTACGATACGTTACCTAACAATAGTTAATATCTTGGAAGCCACTCTCAGAGTGGAAATCTAAGAGTGGCCTCTGGCTAAATCCTAGTCAGTGCTTACATTGTGGATATTTTTAAGTAGTTAAGTCACATTTAATACCCACACTGGAATAAACAAAACAAAACCAAAGGCAACAAAACGCCAATATCTCTTCGCTGCCATCCATGCCAGCTCAGCTGATACAAACACACAGTGAAAGATAAGAGGTCCAAGAAGTCAAAGTTTGAATTGGGTTTCGTCATAGGATTAATAGCTGATCCCCAGTATTGTGGGTTTCGATATGACCTCCAGCAAAACGAAAGTATGCTCTGTAATTATTGATATAATTGTTTGCATTACCCGCTATCTATGTGGCAGGGAACCACCAGTTAGTGTTCCTGGTCCCTCTGAAACTCATGTTTCTTTTCTGTTTGGTGGTGTTGTTTTTTTTAAATGACAAAACTGAAAGGAGAAATTCAAGACTCACTCTGTGTCACAGTGAATCTACAGTTAACATACTTCCCCTGTCCTGTATGATACTTCTTCTATTGCTTTGGAAGTAAGGAACAACATACTATGGGTGTTTGTTTTGTTTCCTGTGCTGTGCTGAAAAAAATTCCAGTGCTACAACAGACACAGGACGAAAATTTATGCTATTTTGGTCATTTGGTTTATGTAGAAGACATGGCTTCTTAGTTTGTCCCCGAAAGAATATTTCGCATAGCTTCCCTTTTTGTCAGTCGCTATCTGTGAATACTGTGAACCTTTTGAGATAACACCGTTAGTACAGTTTGCTGCTGTACTGCTTTGTTTGTGTGATATCCCTTGAGATAGACGCTCATGCCTGCTGTACGAGTGTCACATTCGTCAGCTTGAAAGTAGCAAGGCCACAAAAGCAAGATTGTGGGTGATACCGATACCAGTAATTTCTGGAGAAAGTGTGCACACAGTGTGGCCTGTAAATAAATGTGTAAACAGTCATTTCTCCAACAACAATTGGTTTTAGTGCGTAACGTTGTTTGCCAGTGGAGGTGGGGGGAGACCGAAAACCTTGGAACGTGTTGTCTTGTTCTGTCCTGTCATGTCATGCTGAACTGATTTGCTGCTAAACTTGGTATAGAGGGTCATGTGTATTACATTGTGGCCAACTAAAAGACTGGGTTCCAAGTGATATCATCTTGAGGTGTGCGCGCAGAGATGGGGCAGTAAGCAAAGCAGAGTGATTTGAGGGCTCTTCTTATTTCTTCATGTCGTGCCTCCTTGTTTCCTTTCCCATCCATCCTCCTGCTTGTGACCCTGAAATCGATCTCAGTGCGCCATGTTGAGGGATGTCTCAGGTCCTTAAATGCATCTGGAGGACAGAGGAGTGAGGTGAGGCGAGACTTGCTGGTGGAGCTGTGAGTAAAAATGCACAGGTGTAGTCTGAAGTCTTTCTGCTCCTGTGATATAAAGCAGAGATGTGACACACAGGCGGAATACACGAAACGACACAAAACAGTGGCAACCCGTATGTTAAATGCCAATTTCCTCAATTTCGTCTCTCCTTTTGTCTCGTCCTTGCCTCCTCCGTTGTATCTCGAGTTGAGGGAACTAAAATTAGAGGAGAGAAGGGAAGAAAGGATCGAGAAAGTACAAAGGGAAATGACAAGAGCATTGAGTTTATGAGGTGAACACAGTGATGAGAAGATGTTAGGTAACTTGCATAAATCGCAGCTGATGGGTCAGAAAAGTCCAATATCCTAGGAAGTAAACATCTCTTCCAGCACAAAGTCAATTATTATGTACCTGTGTGCATCCAGTGATCTGCTCAGAGCCCTGGATTTAATAACATGTGAGAGGCTTTTGCATAAACTGGTGAGAAAAGAATAGCTGTTTCAAATAAAATGACTCATTCTGCGAATGTGATCATGGCAGGTTTAATGTAACAGTAATGATGTAATGATCGATGTTTTGTTGCCATGTGTAGTATTTTCGTGTGTGCAACTCGAGCCCTGTTTCCACCAAGCAGTACAGCTCAGTACAGTACAGTACAGTCTGGTACAGAACGGTTCCCCTGGGAACGGTAAACCCTGATCTGGCTTGGGTTTCCACTGCTGACCATTCGCTTACTTTGGAGGCAGAGTATATGCCGGATGGCAATAGCCGCCTCAGCTACATAAGTATGGTGACATTATACCTGACTTAATAATCACGACTAAATTCTTCCCTTAATGCACTTTTTCTCACAAAAATAAACATCATTGTCTCACAAAAATAATGATTAAATAATAATCAGAGGCAGTAGCATTGTTCTGTCCTAACTGTACATTCAAACAAACTAAGATAGCAGCTACAATTACAGATTTTGTCTGTGGTATTTATTTTCTATATCTGTTTCTATCTATATTTTCAAATGCAACAGAAACATTAGGGCCGATGTTTAATCTCTAAAAAGCTCACAGATCAGCGCATCAGTTCCTCGGTTAATTTTCTCGACACAAGCGGTCGCACTGCTGCTGCTGCGAGATGACCGGCTGGTCTCAACCAAAGAGCTTCGCAGAGCTCCTCATGAGTCCCAAAACTTTGCAACACATTACAAATGAGCATTATTTGGATTAACTGACTGCATATGAAGACTCTACGTGGTTACATTCTCACCTAAAAAATTGAAAAACTTACTGAAATGATATATGAATAATAGTCCGACAACAACGCGAAACAGTTTTTTGCTACTTGCAGTCAACAGACTGCTGTATGTCTAGCTCCACTCTTTTGGTACACTATCAGTGTGTTTGTACCTCAGTGGAAGGGCGCCAAAAAGTAGGACGGTATGTAAAACGCAAATAATTTTGAGTAGTACGGTACCAAACCGAACTGTACTGCTTGGAGGAAACAGGATTTGGTGAAAGTTGTTTGTACATATTTGATACAAGTTACGGACCTGAACGCTAAATGGTTTATTTCCTTGTTACAGACCGCCAAACGATCAGTGCGTCACAGGTGTGTAGTCCATGTGTATGTAGTTTATGTTTCCCCCTGGGTGAAAATATTTTTACTTGTTACATTCTACACATTTTTCTATCGGTGAGAATGTACCTACATACATGTCAGGAACTAAAATGCTCAGTTTTCTGGCTAACATCTAAATTTAAGAATGACCAGTACTGGTGCAATGAAGCCTCTGTCTTCTAAATCTGTGCACATTTGTGCTTGGTTCTAAATTTACATTTACACATACAACTTATAGAGAGTGGTCATGTGTCGGTGCTTTACCTGAGGTGACCATCAAGGAGTGATATCAAGGTGTGCCTGCACACTCATATAAAACATGGAGTCGTTGAGTTGGTAAAAATTGTAATTTCTCAAACACATTTGTGCTCATACTGTGTTCAAAGTTTAATCACATTGTGTGATGTTTTAGCATTCTTAGGCCTTCATCAAACTGTACAGTATAAAGCCTGTGCATGGCTAATCAAACAAAGAGAATACTTCTAAATGATAGTCATAAGTTCGCAGTCAAAATACCATGTGGTCACATGCTTGAGAAAATAGATGGCCTTTATCTCTAATGAGCATAGAAGATTATGTTCACGAGACACAGGCGAAGCACCACAGTGTGCAGGGAAGTTGTGGGACTGCGAGTTAAAGACAGCAACCCCTGCTTAACAGCGAAGGGATAGCAGCAGCAGGAAGCGGCGAACGGCTAAATTAGGTGCTTTCATCTGTCCTGTGTCCTCATTTGAGCTTATTAGCCAAGAAAACAGTCATTACATTGTCTAATAAATAACCAAACAAGTTATGCGTCTCATTGAGTGGATAAAAATGAACTCACCTGTGGCTTAAACAAGGTTACTCTTTAAACTGGGGTCAAAGAACAAGCTTCCCAGACCCCAATCCTACGCGTCAACTAGTCCAAGTGACACCTGGAGACACACAAAAATACTCAAGCAACCTAAGCAAATGTCTTTTACTAGGTGTAACTAATTGTTCAGAGTGCAGTGATGATTTAGCTGTTTTCTGAAAAATTATTTACTGTGTATTTGCTATTCTTGCACAGCGATATGGATTGCACCGTGTTTTTGATCCTGTTTTACAAACACTCCAGCAGAAAACCAGTAACACTTACCACTCAGTCATCCACAGCTGAAACCCTAAAGACACTGTGGAGACCAAATGTTTGTTTTTCAGATTTCGTCATCATAGGGTCTACGCGTAGGTGTAACCAGAACCATTACGTGTCCACCACAGCAAAACAAATGATTGATGCCTCGCTAATTAAAAGTTTCACAAAGCCTTACAATAACTTCCACCTACTACGGCTCTAATATTGTGAAAGCAGCCTCCCTCCTCAGCTAGACTAGGCCCCCTCTGTTTTTTCGGGTACAAGTTAATCTGACTTTGTGCTTAGTCACAATCCTTCATTGCTTTTTGATCACACAAGGAAGTTTGTTCACTTTACCTTTTTTTTTCAAATTCAGTTGTATATGAGCTTTATTAGTAGCTAATTTGAGCAGGAGTTGTCAGCTGTTCAGTGAACCTTTTTTGATAATCGACTAATTGTTTGAAGGAATCTTTTATGAAGAAATGTCCAAATTTTCTCATTTCACCTTCTAATATGTGAATTAACATGGCCAGCATTTATAGCTCACGTGTTCTAAAGCCTGTGTTACGTGAATCGCAGAAATGTGTGTATCCTTTCAGCTGTGAAGTCGAGCCTCATGGCCAAGAATAGTTTCTTCAGCTCCTGACTGATGTGCGGTAAACAGAGAAGTGTCCTGGTCTTTGGTTCTGCTGCCTCTTCCCTTTGGCTTCTGATGGGAAGCACGTTTTGGGATAAGCAGTCTGGGTGCAATATTCAGCTGACTCTATTTTGAGCACATTACGACACACATTCGTTGTTATTATTTAGGCTATAAAATAAATTAACATGGCGTTTAAATGAGTAAATTTAGGGGAGAAAATGGGTGGAAAGATTTGGCTACTTTATTTTTTGTTTGTTCTCCCTCCCCCTCGTCATGGTTTGACTGTCGTCACCTGTTTGTCTCGTCACCTATTACTATAATTTCTGTGTCTTCAGACACTTTCGTTTTGTCACTCAGTACCATTCGTTCATTGTGAACAACTATCAGTGTTTATTTTATTAACAGTTAAGTTCTGTGTTGGCCAGGGTCAGAAGTTCAACTGTGAGCAATTATCAGCTCAAGTTTGCTGGAAAGCAGCTTTGAAAGTAATGCGACGCCACAGACGGAGACTCATGCTTGACCAAGGGAGTATCTGGCTTCGGCTGGTAATAATAGCAGCAGCCGCCATTCTTTGGCCTTTGGAAAAACAAAGCCTGTCCGCATCACAGCCTTGTATCAGAATTCTCCTGACCGTTTAGTGAATGTACTTGTGTGACGGGGAGAATTAACTGATGCCCAAGTTTAGTTTAAAATTAAATTTGGTTGTTTTATTACACTTAGCTGGTATTTAAATGTAGACATCCTGACTGCGCAGTTGGTGAGAGTGGTCCAAGTGCAGACTTTCTGGTCTAGAGAGTCTGGCTCCAGACAGCATGCTCTCCATCTCCTCTACATCAGTCAGTTAACATCTCCACTTCCCCGGCTTTGAAAAGAAACTCAAAGTACAAGTGTATTATTTGTTTGGAAAACATTAGCGAGGCAATTTGGCATATCTGTATCATAGAGAAGAAAACACGAGGCATTGATTTATAAATGCATCTTCAATAACAAAAACAATTTTAAGGCTAGAGAGGCATTTGATTTTCTCTCCAGTAAACCCTTGACAGGCCCATCCTCTTGTGGTTTATTATAATGTAGACCACTTGTTTGCTTGATACAGACTTATGTATAGGTTAAAGGGATAGTTCAGTGTTTTTGAAGTGGAGTTGTATGAGGTACTTATGCATAGTCAGCCCATTATCTTCTGCTGTGACAATCAGCTGTGTCACTTTTAGGAGAAGGGGAGAGAAATCGCCGCACTGGAAGCCAGCATTGTAATGTTGCAGATGGGGTCAGAGGAAAACGGGTTTTAGCCACATATATAAGTGCTTACCTGAAAAATTAATATATGTTCAGTTGCTAAATTTAGGATTTTTTTCACAGCTTTAGTTTGCTGCCTGACAGAAATGGTAGGTGTGAAACATGCTGGGATATTTACATTTGCAGCATGCAGTAATAATTCCAGTGTAGTCACCCCTTCCTTCAGCTTTTTTTCATCCAGCTGCTCAATCACAGCGTCTTACAGTGCATTTTCTATGTCATCGACTGACTTGTGCTGTTTAAATGCTCCACATGTGATAAAACCTAGACTCTTAACTGCTGTCACTAGGTCAGCCATTCCCCTAACCCGATGACATTCAGCTTTTGGCTGTTTGGAAAAAAAAAACAAAAAAATAAGCTGAGAACACAGCTTCTTGGTGGATTTTTGTGTGGTCGTCTCACTGTTGGCTGTCATTGGGGTTTGCTGTCACTTCAGCGAGAGCTGAAATTTTTGTATGCTCATTGTTGCGCCTCTGGTGAATCCATGCTTCCTCCCTGATTTCCTCCGTGTCTGTGATGTCGCACCTCAGCGGGGGAGTTTGTCTTTCCATTCCGGCCTCAGCACTTGACATTTGTGTTTCTTTTCAGCTGGAGTCACAGCGTCTGCAGTCTCTGTGACTTTAG
>JAPZDX010000001.1:18098330-18108346 GCA_029783625.1 Naso annulatus | reverse complement strand
CTTATTTAGCTGACTGTAAATTGAAATCAGCAGCATCACCTTATCCAGAGGATCCGTCGTGTCCAGGCATCTTCAGTTTATGATTCAGTCCTGTTTAGTGGACTTCAAATCAGAAACGAGTTGCATTTTGACGCCAGGAGGATCAGTCGCATTGAGGCCTCTTCTGATTATGATTCAGTCCCGTTAAGCGGACTGTTAATCAGATATAACATTATCATAAGAAAAACTAATGTCGAAGTGGGAGGGAAACTTCAAATAAACATAGTAACTACTATATTAGTTATTAATAGAGATTTACATTTACAAGCTGTTGACAGACAGACCAGAAAGTTTGTTGGTAACACTGTATTTGGATAGTCCGCCTACAGATGGTTTATAGACTGTTTGTAAAATTTCAACAACATTCCAGTTGACAAACAACAATGTAACTTTCACCTAACCCTAAGCGCGTTGAGTTGACCATCTCATAAATCCTTGTTGAACATGTTCATCAAAGATTCAACAGTGTTTAACTAATATTCAACAATTGCGTACAAATATTTAACCAACAATTTATAAACCAGCTGATATGTTGTTGAAATGCCACAGAATACTCTATAAACTATCTGCAGGTGGACAATCCAAATAAAGTGTAACCAGTTTGTTTTGACTTATCAGTTATGATTTAAAAAAGAAAGAAAGAAAAGATACAACTGAACAAAAGCACTCAACAGACCTGCATATCAAAAGAACTCTGACAATGTGGGAAATATGCCTCTTTGTTGTATTACATGCAGTCAGAAGAACACAGACAGAAGAAGACTGACATCAGTTTTCTGTCTGTGCATTGCAGAGTACAGTATGGAGATATGTCTGGTGGAGCTGCAATGATTAATTGGATAATTGACTAATCTATCAATAGAAAATTAGTTGCCTACTATTTTGATAATTGATTAATTGTTTAAGTCATTTTTTAAATAAAAAAGGAAAAAGAATTCCTGGTTTAGCCACTTACATGTGAGGATTTGCTGCTTCTCTGTGTCATGTATGATCATAAGTGATACATCTTTGTGTTTTGGGCCATTAATTGGACAAAAGAAGCAATTTGAAGTCGTCACATTGGGCTCAGGGAAGTTAAGATGCACATTTCTAGCACTTTTTTGACATTTCATATAATAAATGACTAATCAATTTATTGTAGAAATAATCTGCAGATTAATCAAAACTGAAAATAATTGTTATTTGCAGCCCTAATGTCTGGAATGTTTTTAGCCTAGCTTGATTTAAAAAAATGGAAGTAAAAGGGACAGTTAGCTGTTGTCAAAAGGTAAGGTATGCACATTTGAACAATCAAATGAAAAAGTTTCATATTTGTGTATTACATTACAATGTTAGACATTAAACCAAGCACCAAAACATCATCACTTGCCATCAGTTAAATGGGTTTGTTCTAAGTTAGAACATTGTGAAAATCTGGCAACGTCATTATAAGGAGAGGACTATAAGCGTACCTGGCACTGCATATTCTAAATGATCTGTTTAGCTTTTTTAATTTAGCTCTCGTGAAAGCCTGTTTTTGTTGCTCCAAAATGTCAGGAGACGTGATAGAACATGACAGAACCGTATCAACTTGAAATTAGTAAATAGTGGTTAAATGTTTGAATGGTTACCCATGCCTGGCATATTAGTATAAAAGACCTTATTTTTAAGGAGTTCTTGTGAAGCTCTGGTCAACAGTTAAAAAAAACACATTCAGTTTGTGTTTTGGAGTCTTGCCATGTGTTTTGTTTGTGCTGATTCCACTAACATAACATCAGCTTGTGCCTCAGCCTCTTCGCGTGAAAAAAATTGAGAGGGAGGAAAAGGAAAGATGGATAAAGGGAAGCAGCTGTTTTGAGGTGAAGGAGCTAACTGTTGAACTCGATGACCGAAGAAAAACTTGTTTTCATTGGTCAGATCCTGTCCACAAAAGTGCAATAATACTTAAAAGAAGCCTCGGGATGTGAGGAGGGGAAATTGCAACCAAATTTTTACCAGTTCTCGTGCTTTTTTTGGGTGATGTGATTGTAGCTGAAAACATACTGTCATTGTGGGTATGCTACACTGGGCACAGTGGTGTGCTCACGCTGGCTCGCCTCTACTGCTGTGCTCAGCATTGTGTGCAAGGGTTTGTTAGCGATGGCTGCCATTAAAGAGATTTCAGTTGCCAGTGCATAGTTTGTTGTTGTCAGTCAGGCATTGTTCTGTAGTGACCTCACCGTAACCAAATGTTGCACTGTGTCATCCTGCGTCTATTAAATGGAATTATTGAAAGCACAAGTTGTTTAAAAACATATTCACAAGATTCTTTCAACTATTTTCAACTTAATGAGCATCTTTAAAATTCTATGATACGCAGTGAAAGAAAGATTGAAACTGTAGAAGAGAGCTGTGAACTGAAGAATGTTCTGAAAAGAGCGTATGACAGCGCTGCCAGCAGGTGCAGAGAGCTCTTTGAAGATGTGTCTTTTTTCCCCTCTTGCTGCCTCTGGAGGTGTTTTTCACCAATAACCCATGAGGCGCTATGGAATCCTTTGAACACAGTGTTATTGTAGACAACTCATGTCTCTCTCAGTTACACATTTCCAACCTTTGAACACTGCTGTAGTATCAGTCAACAGACCTGACGTGCAGCCTTTTGTCCTGTGACTGTGCAGTAGCACATTCAGCTTACGTACAAAACATATGTAGGACATTAGGGGCAGATTTACTTTATTTAATACATTGATGTTGGGTGTCAACAAGAAATCCCCAAAATTACAATTTGACATGTCCGTAATAAATTCAAAATACCCCTCATGTTCATAAATTCGTCCATATAGTCAAAAAATATGTATTACATTATTACTATGATCACGGTAGTTGTGACAAGTGGACCTGTTCGATTTGTAGTTGTAGTAGTATTATTGTATACATTTTAGATAAGTCATGTACTTAATGTAACTTGGCATTACTTTTGCCACACGTTGGAATATTCTGTATCTGTTGAACCTATACCTTTTCTTAGTCTTTAAACTTAAGTTTGTTTTGCACGTGCCACTGCTTGTTTCATTGCAGCTATGCATTATCTGGTCAAAGCATCTGGTCATCGCAGTTTGCCTGTGCTTCAGGCATGATTTTATTCTGAGTTTCTTTAAAAATTTGCTCATGTGCAAGTACTTACCAGGTGTATTGGGTTGTCATTTGTCTGTTTGTGCCCGGGCCTATCACGGTACACACATTTGTTCATCGTCCATATCTATTTACTCCTGTTAAGTGCTATATTGGCAGTTTGTGCACGCACCCAACAAAAGGCCTGCATCACCTTGCTCATCTTTTTGTTGTGTCTGTTTCCTTTGGCCCTGTTGCACGTGGCCGTGAACAGTCACGAGGCTCCTGCTCCTCTTGCATTTAATGGCCCCTCAGCTTGTACGTCATATCCTAAGGTTGGAAAATGGATTTGGTTTCACTGGAGGGTAAGACTTGAGTTGCATTGATGGGGATGGAGGGAGAGGGGGACCATGGCAACATCCACTTCTCTCCCCTAGACCAAAGGAGAGAGACCTGTTTTATATTTGTATCTCTTTTTTCGCTCTGTAATTTTACACGTTGTTGCTGCTTTTATCCATTCAGCAGATGAAGGTATAGGATATAAATAACATAATGTATCTTCTGTGTACCCGGAGGCACCTAGTAAATTCTTTGGTGGAACGTGACAAAGTACGAAACAAACAAGAAAGAGCTATAAAATAGGTGGCTCCACAAATATTCTGTCCCTGCCTGTTCTTGATCACTTTCTTGGTTATTTTCCTAAAAATAAAAGTGAGACTTTTTTTGTTTATGATTACCTAAGCTTACAGTGCCGTCATTACTTTGGTTGATGTATTTCTTCGAAGATGTTAGAGTTTGAAAATAGCCCAGGACAAGCGTCAAAGTCTTTCATACGCTGCAAGACATAAAATGGGCAGCCCCTCAAGCTGATGCATTGTAGCCTATATCACATGAATAAGAATATTATATCCCTGACAAGACCTTAGTACTGAATAATTTTGTCAAAGTAAGTGTTTGCATAGTTAGTTTTCTTATTAGAACTTTTAAAAATTTGGAAGAATTGGTAATAAAGGCAGATTGAGGCCTGTATAAAGGGCCATTCTGGGGATGCATGATGATGATGTCAAGCAATAAAAAAGGTTGTGGTTACAGCTATGATCCTTTTAGTGCATGAGGTTTGGCTTTGTATTATCGGTTCTGTTCTTCAACTATAAATTTATTATCCCAATAACAGATAATAATAGAAATTTCCCATGTATTCGACATTAATTTTATTGCCTATGATGATTACAGTGCATCTCCCGTTCTTATCTGGTGCATGCTGAGTTGACAGGCCTTGAAAGCTGCGACTCACAAGTTGAATAGCAGCTGTGAATAGGCTTTTCCATTGGCTGTTGCAGGGGGCAAGACGTTTCTGGTTACAGGGAAGTCTCTGACTACTAGACCACCCGATGACGCCTTGTAGTGCTGCTCAGGTGTTACTGATCAGCCTTAATGCCCATCCCTATTTTTGCCTCGCGTCCTGATGAATACAAGGATGTGTTGATTTGTAGAGTCTCTCTCCTCAGTCCTCATGGGAAACCCTGTCCCTAAATAGGACATTCCCGTGAGGCTCAAATGGTTGGCATAACTGCCTGGTAGGGTTTTTTTTTTTTTTTGCAGCTATGTTGCCTACTGCACCATCTGTTGCAGGCATTTGTTTTGACCATGTGATAAATTTGTCTAAAACTTATTTCGGCAGGTCTTAGGTTTGCTGTTGCTAGCCATATGTCTAACACCATTCAGTCCCATATGGCTCCAGATACGTCAGTAGTTGTCTGCCGGATCACTTACGTTATGTTCAGTATGAAGAGCGGGATTACCGTAGTTGGTATGTCCAGCTGTCTTAAATAGGAATCTTAGGATTGAACTTGAGCTAATTGTCTTGGCATCCCATCCTTGTCCCTCTTTAGATTATTTAAAATCCTCTGGATTCTTTCGTGTTGGTAAATATTCTGTTGAGTTACCCTGTATGTGCAGAACGGAAGGGAAATGATATCTCACTGGCGCTCGAGTTTCCCATAAATGTAATTTTAGAGCTGAGCTATTCTTAGCAAAGCTGTCATGTACATTAGCAATAACAATAACGTAATTGCTACTAAAATGATTAAGACAGCACAATTTCAGTTTTTGTTTTTTTTTTTAATAAAGAAATATTTTTTAAGACTACAAACAGTAACGTCCCTCAGCCTTGTTATTGCATAAAATAATGTTAGGAAAATTTTAGTCATAACTCATATCAGTTTCCAGACATTTTTTTGAAACAAGGTAATGTTTCATTTTTTTTTGTTTAATGAAAAAAAACATAACATGAAGAAGTGCTTTCAGAGAAAGTCATTTTCTTTGATAATATATATTTAGAAAAAAAAAAAGCATCATTATCTGATTGTCATTGTGAGACATTCCTCTTCAAAGGCAGCATCCCAACTTTTCTAATGCATATTTACAGTTTGTCTGTGTGGTAGGTAGTTGTTGTGTTTTCTGTGTTGCTGATTTTCATGAGCTTGTGATTCACAGATACACATGTATCAGACAAAAGCGCTCAGGCTACATCACGCTGTCAGTGCAGTGTCACGGTTTGTAGTGTGTCCTAAACACAGAGTTCATGACCGTTTTCAGCAAGTCTTACCTATATTACTGCTGACAGGCCTTCGTCACCGCTAGTACACCCTGGTAACGTGGCATTACAGTGCTTATTTTGGAGTCACTTGTAAAACTGAGCCTGCATGTGGGCAAAGCGGTACTGACTGTGCTTCTTCCTTCTTATCAGCCTTGAGAAGATACAACAGTCTGTCAAAGGTCTGATCCTGGTCTGGCTGACCTGCTAACCCACTGACTCGGCCTCCCCGACGCTTGACAACTCTAATGCGTGCACAACACTCGCTTAAAAGTCACTTGGCACCGTTAAATATGTTTTACACATTCCTGTTCAGTAGTAGATATTTAATTTGCGCAAGACACCACCAGCAGCTGACAAAGCCAAAACGCAGAAAATGCAGGTTACGGGAAAAATGATTAAATCTGCATCTGTACATAATTCGACAGTACTTCTTCTCTGTAAACAACCGAATGTGAGTAAATTGAGTGCGTAAAGGCTCAGCACGGTTCTCTGGAGCAGATCGGTTGTTAAAAGATAAATTGCAGGCAGACTTTTGGAAGCTCTTATCCTTCAGACAACTTATCCTGGACAAGTAACAGAAGTAAACGTTTTTATTGTCCAGGGGCTAAGGTCTCTTGTCATGGAAGAAATGACAGAAGATATGAGTTTACTTGTTTTTGATTTTGTTTACGAGTGAGGAATTCATACTGAAGACAGTTAAAAGCACCTAAATGTAGTAGTGCCAACATAGTCGATGAATATTTCAGTTTATTAAGTTTTCACCTCTACAAGCAATTCTCATATTTCTTTAGACTTAATATAACAATAAGCAATGTCAAGTGATACCAAAGAATTTTTATTGGTCAGTGGCCATTTTTGGACAAGCCTTCATGTTAAACCCTGAGTTGTTAAAATTATAATTAATCAAATAAGTTGAACAGCATTTTTTTAATCTCACAGACATTTTTAATCTTGGTGGTTTATGGATTTATAATGTTTATTTCAGAGATTTCTTTTCAGTTTTTTTAAAGATCACAAAAAGGCGTTTTTATTCAACCATCTTTATAGTTAAAATGCTGTACTAGTATAAAGTTGTTAGATTTTTTTTTTATGTTACATGTTTCATTATTTGACTTGAGACTAACAGTTGTGTGTTCTGTCTGTTCCACAGGGCTCCAGAGATTATTTTGGGATTGCCATTTTGTGAAGCCATAGACATGTGGTCCCTGGGCTGTGTGATAGCTGAACTTTTTCTGGGCTGGCCCCTTTACCCTGGGGCCCTGGAGTACGACCAGGTAAACATCCACACTCTCAACGCTTTTTAGATGCCATTGGCTCTTTGGTTCTTCATTTTTAGGGGATTTGGCCCTTTTCAATCCCACTTGGTGCCTCCTCGTTTTGCTTCCCTGCTTCTTTCTCTGCAACATCTCTGACTTCTACTTTCAAGTGACTCAGTGTTTCCTCTCTGTATCATCTCCACTTGGAAAGTTTTACCCTCTCTGCTGCTTTTTCTCCTGTGGTTCAACCCCTACCCTCACTCTCCAGTTCATGCTAACATTGCCCATGTGGCTGTCTACGTAGTGTAACTCGACTGTTTCCACCCAACCAGTTATTTGTCTTTTTTTTTTCTTTTCTTTTCTTCTCCTTTTTCCTTTTTTCATCCTCTCCAGTTTCCAATCAAGGCAACCCACAGAGGAGTGGGTTCGCTGTGTTTGTTTTGGGGTTTGCATTCAACCCAGCTTTCTATTACAGGCTTGCCTTCAGGTTACTGACTTAGACATGGCTCTTATAGTTGAAGGTTACAGGATATGTGATTAACTGCCACTGAGACTAAACCTTCCAAAAGACGCGTTGCAAACATTCAGTTGGGAAGGGAAGCTGACAAAGCCTTAAGAAGGCAGACAGGAGCGTTCACAGCGGAGTTCAGGACAGATGGCTAAAGGCGAAGACAGAAACGCAACATTGTCACTGTGTGTACAGTTGGAAAAACCTGTTCTTTTAATCTGTGTGAAATCTAGGCCTAATGCTGTTTTACGGGTAACAACAGGATTTTCTGTATGAGGCCAGCATGGACAGGAGCAAGAGGAAACTTGAGGTTAAGGGAAAGAATTTTTGTGCCTAATTACACATAGAAGAAAGGGCTGTAATTGATTGTCTAATGAAGAAAGAGACTGAGGGCTCAAGTGACTTATCGTATCAAATTAGTGCATTATTTACTGGTGCCTTGGTGACGCATCCACCCTGAGGATTTTATCAGTTTTGTGTTGTGACAGTAAGCAGAGAGGGATATTTTTGTGACTGATGGTACATCTTTTAGGAGCTGTTTGATGTCTGCCCCTCCCAGTAGACCCCTGACAGTGTCTTCCAAGGACTAGACTGATCAGGGCTTATGTTGAGCTGCTTTTCACTGCCCCGGAGCCCTATCTACTCAAAGCCTGCCAACAGAGCCTCAGTCAGATCCTGCTCTACTCTGTCCTATGCAGCATCCTACATTACAGCACTCAGCCCCACTGCACATTGCACTCATACCAAAGTGTTTTTGTGGCCCAGCGTCATCTTTCTCTCTTCCTAGGACCTAGACAAGAGATATAACTCAACACCTCCATAAGAGATTTGACTGGAGTGCTGCACCACCAGTCTGAACATGATGAATCTGTTTTTGCAGAAGCCAGTCGGCATATCGCAAAGCTGATTTAGAGATATCTGGTGGGAGCCCCCTCAGTTTAGTGAGGGGCTGCTTGAAGCACATGAGGTGACGACGGTGGGTTAGATAAAGTTTGGACATGTGGGAGACAAAAAATAAGATAGTTATTTTTATATGTCACTCTCAGTCATACACAGTGCGACTGAAATTGGTCCTTTACATTTAACTCATCCCTAATGCCTGCGCCACACATCCTGCACGAGCAGTTCGTCTGCGTCGCCTTACCTCATGCTTATTTTTCCAGCGCCCATGCTAACAGATTAGATATATATGTATCAAAACTCCAAAATAGAAAGCTTCAAAAAATTTTATCGCCCAAAAATAAAAAGCCATCTGACTGTATGTCAGTAAACAGCTAAGCAGCTGACTGTCGGTGTGAGGTGTCATCCAGGGGCCATAGGGTGGTCTGGCTGTAGCTGACTGAACCACTGCCCCCCGTTCCCCCCCCTTTTCTTCTTCTTCTTATCTTTCTGCAAGGGGTCTTGTTCCATGCCACACAGCATATTGTATTTATAACCCTGGCTCCTCCTCCTCCTTCCTTCCTCCCCTCCTGCTCTCCCCTCTCCTTCCTCATCCTCCAGTCACACCATCTTTTACTTCAATAGTGCAGCAGAAGGCTGTTCAGCTCTTTGATGTGACAAACCTCATGATTCAGCCAGTGTCTCATTATGAGTGGCTAAGATTAGCGCAGGTGCTGTGGTCTTAGGTATGGCTCCATTCTCCAAATTGTTGTTTTATCTTTCTTCATGCCCTCTTAACGCTCTCTGTTCCTTGGTGTCTTAGGCACCGTATAAGAGGTGCAGCCATGAGAGTCACTGCACATGACTGCTGAAACCAAACTAATGTCTGCTTGCTGATTTTTTTTTTTTTTTTTTTTCTTTTCTTTGGGGCACAACAGAGCTGGTAACCTGAGGATCTATACGACTTAAGAGGATGTAGGCAGGGTCAGTAGAAGCAAAAGCAATTTGGGTTAGTGCAGTTAAAGCTTTAATTTGGCACAGACTGTGTCCCAGTGTCAAAAATGTGGAGAAGATTCACTGTAATCTGAGTAGACAGGAGGGTGTGAGTTGTTATTCTGAAGTGTTTGTGGAGGTACTTTGATTTATTGCAGGGTATCATTGATAGGCATCTTTTATAGTGTGTATCTTTATATGGACCGTGATAAAAGGAACGCTGCCTGTGTTTCCTGTCTAACTCTACAGCAGGCCCAGGCTCGCTATATAGTTGTTTTGTGAAGCCGTAGCTGTGCACCAGTGATCTCACTGGTTTCTGAGATCTCTGCAGAGACACGCCTTTCAGGAAAATAAGGGTTTTCCCGTCACAAGAATCTTCCCACCCACATACGACGGCGTGTTGTTTTTTAGTATCTGTTGCTGTTTACATGATGTTCCTGAACTACAGCACAGCTTTATTATGGACATGGAAGGAGGGGAGTTTACTCATCGTCATTGTGCTTGCATGGTGAAGTTATTTGGAACTGACAGTTTCAATAACTCTCGACTGTTACGAAGAGTCCCGAGTGACACGAAAGACAGAAAGTTTGAGCAAGGGTCGGAGATTTTTGTTGATTCTAAGCAACACATATTGGATTTTTTTTTTTTTTTTTGAGTGGGGGGTGGGGGGGGG
>JAPZDX010000001.1:18069842-18080778 GCA_029783625.1 Naso annulatus | reverse complement strand
CTTCATCGCCGCTTCACCCCCACCTCCCCCCCTTCCAACCCTCCAGCCCTGGACACCACGACGAGACCGCGGGACCGCTGTGCTTCCCGTTCACGCACGAGGATCGATCCAATGTATTATTTACGACCGAAACTTCAGCAACTTATCCACTGGAGATGGCTCCCGGTTTGAGGAGTGGGCGGACGGGTCACCCCAAAGTGGTGGTGGGAGCCGCTGGAGCGGAACCCGGTGGGTGCTCGCCGGAGAGGACGGATGCCGGCGGAGAGAGGAGGTGTTTGAGGACCAGGTGGCGAGCCGGAGCAGCGGGGATGCTTGCAAACTGTCTGCTGTCTTTGGGAATGCTTTTACTTCTCGTCCGGTGCGCTTTGGCCGCAGAGGGTAAGCACACGGAGCTATCTGCTCTGAGGAGGCACGCTGATGGGTCGCGTTAACCTGTCTTGTCACATCCTTCCTCCACTGCGAGTGACATCTAACATACTGGGTGGGAAACGGGTCTGTCGTTTTGCAGTCCGCACGTTTATCGCTGCTGGTGCATGGCTGTGTGGATGGAGCGGTGGTCCGATGAATAGCGTCTTCTATCATTTTTTTTAGGGAAGAAAAACTTAGCTGTTCGTGATCCAGGCACCTATAAGCGCTTTGCACATTCTGTGACATGCAGAGCGCTGTTATTGCATTGGAATTTGCGCAGTCAGGGAGTATGTCCAAACGGCTGTTATTCGGGATGAATTCCCTCACTGACCGCACTGGCATGATTTAATGTGTGAGAGATGGCGCTGCGCAGGGTCTGCTTTCTATGATGTAACTCTCTCTCACCTACTAATCTTTGCTCCTGAGCCTGAAGCCGTCTCTTTTGTCTCTCAGATCAGATCTCACAGACCTTAAACCTCCTCCTCCTCTCCTTTGCAGCTGCTTCACTCATCACCACGGGCTCAACTTTGTCTCCCATGTCAACTTCACTGCCCATTACCTCTACTGTTGCCTTCTCATTTTTATTTTTAGTTGCATTTTCATGACAGAGGTTATTGTAATTGTGTGTGTGTGTGTAAGCTTCAGGGAGCTATTGTGGGAATGCATTGCAGTATCAGGACAGTAACTGTTTGGGAGCATCTGGGTCAGCACTAATGACACACACACACACTGTAGCCCACTGTAGATCTGTCTGTCTGTCTGTGGCGGCACGTGAGGCAGCTGGGGTAAGGTTGGCTGATATAGCTGCCCTTCAAACCATGAACGCTTGGAGATGAGGCTTGACTCGGAGAGACTGTTAGTCCCTGCATGTGCCCTTGTTTGACTGCATCAGCCTGTGGAGACGCCCTGGTACGACCCCATATGGGGAAAAAAAACGAACAAAACAAAATGTTCTTCGCAAGACTGGTGAGTGTGTGTATGATACAGTAGCTCTGTTGTCTCTCCCCAGTCTGCAAACTGTGATGTGGTGGCTATAGTCTCACCTCTGCTGATGCACTGCTACAGTAGCAGAGTCTCCTCCTCCTACCCTCCTACCCTCCCACCTCCACCTCCTCCTCTTACTCCTCCTCCTCCTCACAGTCAGCACATCCATTCTTAAACACATGAGCAAGCCCCTAAGCCATACAGTACATATTGGGTGAAGAGGCAAGCCATTACTTTTAGTGTTCACGTACGTCAAGAAACTGTGCACTTCGCCTCTTTTGTCTCGATATAAGAACTGGTTTAGTGTGAATGAATGTTGGATTCTTTAGGTTTTTAACACTGGTTGATTAAATGTTTACAGTCTCCGAGCTGTCTTTGAGTGCTGTTGCTGGTGTAAAAAATCTGGGCTTAGAGGACAATGGACAGCAACAAGTGCCACATATTCAAACAGACATAACATTCACACAATATTTGGAAAGTGTCCGTATGTCACTGTCTTATATATGTTTTTATATAAATGTCACTAAAACAGAAAGATCCTTATTAAAAAGCCAAGTCAACAAATTTACCCTCAAAACAACTAAAACAAATCAGGGTTATTTCACTGATTTTTTAAAATGATGATTCCTTAAAGGAAAACTGCACTTTTTTAGCCTATCACCCATAATCTTTATGTAAGGCAAGAACATAGATACCTTTACCTTCTCTGTGTGTTCAGTAGGTCGCCAGATAGCCGCCTCGTGCTGGCAGGTATACACGTTCAATGGAAGTAGTGGGGATAGACTATTACCGCCCTCTAAAGCCCCTAAAACACATCCAAAAACCTCCAAAACAATCTAGTAGCAGATCCAGCTCTTTTGGTAGTAACCTCGACTAACCGAGGCGTTGTGATCCAGGTGCTGTTTCACTACACCCGGAAAAGTAGTTCTTTGGTACCTGCTCCCACAGTAACAATTTATCTATAGGGTAGTTAATATGCAGGTCACAACACATAGATGGAGCGTGCTGGAGATTATTTGGGTGTGTTTTAGGGGCTTTAGATGGCGGTGATAGTGTATTCCCACTACTTCCACTGAACGTGCAAAACTGCCAGTGTAAGGCGGCTATCTAGTGACCAAGTGAACCCACAGAGAAGGTGAAGGTATCTATGTTCTTGTCTTACATCGGGATTGTGCATGATAGGCTAAACCCCCCAAAAAGTGCAATTTTCCTTTAAGACTCTTCAGGTCAGAGAAATTATTATTACGGTTCAATAACTGTCTTCGACATTGCACTCAGTTTCTAAGCGTTGTGTTATTCAAAATCTCCTTCATGGTTCCTTCTAGATCTTTAATTAAGATTAGGTGAATTAGGGGTGAACACATTCTGAGGTTCTGGATTGCTATCAATGCAGACAGTGGCCTTATTAAGTGAACTGGGTATCAGCCATGTGGGGACCAATCTGCATTAACTACAGTTTCTTCATCGATTCCGATTCTAAAATTCCGTCACATTTATCCAGTGACAGCAGGCTTCTGATTCAGGTTTTTGTGACAAAGGCTTCATTTTACCTTACTTAAACCATACCACACATCAAAAATATTTCAGTTAGTCCAACACAGAAAGATGTAGATTTTATTTATTTATTTATTTAAGACAGCAGTGGTGTTGGATTAATGTTCAGTGGCAGATAGAGTAATGATGTCGATCATTATGCAAAGAAAAAAGTTGGATTCCCACATTAGTTTGTGGAACTATTGCAGATCAATCGTCATTCATGGTCTTAGGAAAATCAAACAATTTGATTAGCACGATAGACAATAATCATATCACTTTCATTGTTATGTTGGCTGCACAATGAACCACTGAAAAATAGGCCAACCCTATATATCAGCCAATGTTGCCTTTTTGCAGATACGTCAGTATCCCATTGCATAATGTATGTCGGTTCAACTATGTTGATCAGAGTTTTCCCACCAGTAAACTTGAAAAGATTATATCTTAATTAGGGCTGGACAATAAAACAATTTTAAATCAAAATTCGAATGAATTTGTTTTGAAGATGCTAAAAAATGAAAATCCTGAAAATTGATCTTCCCTTTAATTGGGGTAAATACGGTAGTCTATGGCTGTCTCTCAGCTCTGGTGTCTTATTTTTATAAGTGAAGTTTGGTGAAGGATGGGCTGGCACTTTGTTAATCCCAAATTGGAGGATTCATCTTTGTGTGATCAAACCTTTATTTAAAAAAAGGTTTAGTTTGGTTAAAGCTTGGTTTGCACTTTATTCCCAATAGGGAAATTCATGTTTGTTTGAAATAAAAGCAATGTATTTGAAACCATTTCTTTGTCTTTTGTAGTTTAAAAAATTGATGAAAATCAAAAATTGAATATAGAACGAAAAAATTCTAATTTTCAGCTATGAAAAATGCATTTTGGTCACAATCAATATAGTTTCGTTTATAGATTGTTCAAACCCGATATCAGTATTGGCCTCAAAAATCCAGCATCGCTCACACAGTTATGCTGTTTGTTTTCATGTGTGTTAAGATTTACTGAATGGAAATTGTCCACCACTGCTGTGAGCTAGTAACATCGTGACTAACAGCTGCCTCTCATGTGGCATCGGTACAACATGTGGTTTCTATGGGAACGGTAATTTTTGCCCACTAATAACCATTTACCCCTCAAACCCTTTGTCAGGAGAGGATGTTGCAGGGTGCTGTGTGGGTCTCCTCATGTGGCAGCAAAGATGAAGCATTTTCATGCAGTTAGATTGATCTTTAATTAACTGGCAGGATGTCTTGACTGGATTTTATGAGTCTTGCTGATTTTATTTATCAACCCAAATATAACAAAATCATATCAATATTGCCTCAAGTGGTATAAAATCCTTATAGCATACAGCACCCTCTGTCCTCAGACCCTTGATTCAAATTAGGTAAAACTTCCCTCAAACAAAAGCTTTTAAACAAAAGAAACCCCTGGAAGAACATCGGAGGGGGGATCCTTCCCATAGGACTGACAGCCATGCAACTGATGTTGTTTGCAGAATAAAATTACTGCAGAAAATCATAGGATACATTTACATGTAATTATGACAAAATGTAGATTGTGAAAAAGTGAAGAGGATGGATCTAGGAGGACACCAGAGCAGCTTAAGGTGTCACCTACTAAATAGGACCTGAGCCAGATGACCTGCTTTCTTCCATAGAGAGGTGGAAAGAAGACAGACCACACAAGCTCAGAGGAGGACAACACAATTCACACGGAGAGGAGAAGCAAACTAAAACAGAGAGAGAGAAGGGAGGAGGCTAAATCTCTCGGGGGATGAAGATCTAGATTAAAGACTGGATGAAGCACTGACAGCCAGCAGAGAGAGAGAGGTCCAGGGGTCCAGGCAGCACAGAAAAGCTCAAGTGCAAGAAAGAAGAAGGGGGAGAGGCAAGGGAAGAGGTCGAGAGACTGAGGGGTCAGGAATAGATAAAACAAAGGCATGAATTTGGATTTCTGCATAAGCCAAGGACGAAAAAGACCTAATTTTAGCCATGTTCGTAGGTGGAAAAAGACCACCTTGCTGATTCTGAAGTCTTAAATGTGCTGATCAAAAGAGAGGACAGGATCAAGCATAAGCAAGATTCTTGGCTGTTCGACTTTGAGAGATCACACAGTCATTAAGAGTTAGTGTTACGTGATCAAACTGGGGTCTGTATCAAACAGGGCCAAACTGCGTACCTATCGGCCACTTCTCTCTTGCTCTTGCACATCTCATTTCATTGGTGGTTTTTAGGTGCACATAAAAGTAAAATAATTTCAACTTCTCAACTCATGGCACAGAGTTGCATAGCTTGTCAGTGTCACTTCTGGCTGAAGCAGTCGGTTAAATCAAGTAGAAAGTGGGCTTTACTACTTACCACGTCCTTCATGTTTGGTTGCTGGGGATACAGTGGTAGAAACAATAAGATAATGGCGTAAATGGACAAGACATTTGTACCGCCTGTATTTTCCTTCAGATGTGCTTCCAAGGTGTTTTTGGAGCAGCCGCGCCTTCTGTGAGGTTTCTCCGTGTGATTGGCCCTTAAAACTGCGTATGGTTTGGCCAAGAGGTGTAATAAATAAAGAGAAAAGTAGAGGGCCAAGAACAGATCCCTGAGATGCTCCATATTTCATGTTATAAAATGTGAAATATGTAACATTATCGTATAATGGTTATTTTTACAAGAAAACGCTGTTATTTTAATAAAAGGAGATTTTAATCATGAAAGAGCAGGTCAGTGATACGCAGTCATTTTCAAGATGGTCTAGGAGTATTCTGTAATCAGTGGTACCTAAAGCCATGCTGAGATCCAGTAATAGAAGCACCAAGGAGGAATTTGATTTAGTGGTAAGCAAATGTGATTAATTACTTTTGTCAGTGCAGTTTAAGTGGAATGAAAGGCCCTAAATGCAGATTGAAAAGGTTCAAAGAGAGTGCTGCTCCTTACACGAGCTGAAAGCTGCTGAGACAAAACTCTGAGCAATACTTTCCATTAGAAACATTATTGCTTTCTTATTAACACAGCTGGAGAAATTATGCTTGGCAGCAGCTTGAGGACGCCCAAAAGAGCGAGCTAAGCAAATGCATCTTTGGTCCTTCCCTGACTTTCCCTTGACGTCAGCTCTGTTTACTCCTACTATCACAACCCTGCCGTTGCTTATGAGTGCTGACAGCTTGGTTTTGACAGGGGTTAACCTCACAGACCTTGCTGTATGAGATGCTATCCCTGAGCTGTTCCCAGTCATCACTTTCTGCTCAGATATTCATTGAAAAGAGACATTACCGTGAGATTCAAAGCCATTTCCTGTTTGGGATGCTGTCTTTTACCCGTAAAACAACTGTTAACGTGCACATCAGTTGACTGGGGAGCTGCACATCACAACGTTTTCTGTGGTTTGTGGCTTTTCTTGTTTTGTGTGGTTTAGTTTCTTGCAGTTTTCTCTGCCTCTGCCTGTTTTGGCCTTTTCAGAGCTGTCACAATGGTTAATACTAGGATAACTTCCAGGAAGTGTTTTTTTAAAAAACAGCAACTGTGACTCACCCTTGGTCTGATGACCTGCCTGTGGGAGCACTGCGTTTTCAGGAGCACAACGAGGACGAGATTGTCCTTTTCATCGGCCTCATTTCACCCCATAGCGGTGATTTACTGTGCAACAGTTAATTATGTTGTATGTAAGCATGTCAGGGGTGCTTAAGATGTATGTGCATGTGTGTGGGTGCAGTCAAGATGGATGGCTTCTCCTTGGATGGTGCTCCAGCTCTGCCTCTGTCTTACATTTGATTTGCACTCCATCGTGATGCAAATATTGTCTTCTATCAAACTGAAAAGTCAATTTACAAAACCAGAGGTGATTTCTTTTACGCGTTGTTCTCATCTGTTTTATTTTGAATGTTATGCCGATGTTTTGACAGTGAGACTGTGTGAGATTTGTTCAACATTATGCAAGAACTTGAGTCCCAGACACGAAAATGCTAAGAGGGTAGAAACAGAGTGTAAGTAATTAAAAATATATTAGCGCTGGCAATCATCCTGAGAGTAAGCGAGCAGTCATTGTTATCCATCTCCACCATGATTTACTTGCCGAGCTCCATTTTCTATCACATCTCCAAAGTCAAAAGGTTTGCAGCCTTTTCTCTTCCACGCTGTAAACAAAGCAGGCAGCACCGCTACAGCACATAGATAACGACGACGAGAAAGGCAAACAGGCTTCTAATTAGTATCTTGGACCATCTGCCTAGCATTATAACTAGTACAGTTCAGAGCAATTGGGGAATATTTTGTTTGTGTAGTCTGTGTGTGTGTGTGTGTTATGGGCTATCTCCATGTTTCCCTCCAGTATCTCTTCTGTACCTTTGTTCCTCTCGGTTCTTTTGTCCGTCTCTCATGCTTTGGTGGTTTGGTGCAGGTTGATGGCTGATAAAGGCTTGGCTCTTCTGCTGCTGCTACGGGAAGGACAGCAGGCTGCCTGATTTACTGGGACACACTGTAATACAGCGCACTGCGCGGCACAAGGCCACTGTTCATCACAGCACATCACCCAGGACCACAGCAGTAAACCGCACAAGTGGCCCAATTCTCTCCCAAGTTCTTATTTTAAAAAAATTGGCAGAATTACTCCATCTTTAGGAATGAATACTGTATATAACAAGATCTTTTGCATTTTATCAGTACTTTTAATTTAACTGACAGAGGTAACCAAAATAGTAAGGTAAAGGATTTTATATCTGTCTGCTAGTAAATGGTAAAACCCATTTCTGTAGGCTTTCAGAATCAAACTTTTAAATTATATCAAAATGCAAACCTGCCCACTGGACTTTAGGGGCATCTCTGCCGATTTTCAACCTTATCTCTATCTATCCGAACAAGGGATATAATGTGAAACCCAGCAATATTTTTCTTTCAATATTCTCTGTCTCTGTCTCTGGGAGGCAGCTTCAAAATCTCTGTGACATCACTGGTTCCAGGAAGAACTAACTGTTTACCCCTCACCTTTCCCTCACTCCATTCAATCCAGCACCATGTTTTTCATTGAGAGAGAGAATTTTCTGTCTCTGGCAGACCAAAAACCAATAATAATAGGGGAAATAACAGCCTTGGAGACCCAGCCAGTAGGCTGCAGTTTTTTTGTGATGCAATGCGTCCTGGTTCATGTAGGCAGTGCAAGAACAACTGTGTGAGCAGGATAACTCAGAAGACGCAGCTTTCTTTTTAAATATAGCACAATCTGAGGAATTTATTGCTTCATTTGACTACAATTACCATCAACATTGGTTGGATATCCACATGAAAAGATTTTCCATTTAAAAATTTAGCCATTGAAAGATGTCTTATCTGGGAAAATAAATGATATTATCTGTTGGGTTTAACATGGATCTGTGGGGCCTTTAAGTTCTATTATGGTGTATTTAAAGTGCAGTTTATATGATAAGGCTCGATAAACTGTAGATACACCTCTAGGGAGCCACGGATGAAGCCTCAATTCTGGATGTTTTTGTCAAGTTTGATCAAGTGAAGTCTTTCTCTGTAACTCTTGGAAACTGGGAAAGTGAAAGATATGGAAGTTAAAAATGTAAGCCATGAGGCTGGATCAGATCAGGATTTACAGTACATCTGTGGTGTGCATAAATGAGCGAGACAGAGGAACAGTGAGAGTGGGAGAGAGAGATTTGCGTCTTCACAGGCAGGGTCATCAGTCACATTTAATAGTGTCACTGTCAGTATCCTGTGTAGTTTTTGTCCACTATTGTTAAAAATGAAAATGCCAAGTGTAATGCTGAGTGGAGCTGTAGGCTTTGCTGTTTCACACGGATTTCTTTGTGGTATGTGGCTCTCAGGGTTTTCTACTCATCAAAAGATCAGTGGTTCAATCCCCGACTCCTCCAGTCTGCATGTCAAAGTGCCCTTGGGCAAGATTCTGAACCCCAGATTGCTCTTGATGACTTTTCCATTGGTGTGTGAATGTTGAATGCAGGATTTCCTGATGAGCAGGTTGGCACTTTGTAAAAGCCACCACCTAGTGAGTGAAAGGGTGAATGCTGACTTGTGTGGTAAAGCGCTTTGGGTGAAGGAACAACTAGAAAAGCATTATATAATACAGAACCTTTACTATTTTTCAGCTAATCCGTTTGAACTGCTGGAGGAGGGAAAGTGAGATCACAGAGACATATGAACGCATTTAATACAATGAGCCCTTAAAATGTTGTATTCTCAGCAGCTAGCAAAGCAGGCATCCAAACAAACAGAACACATTGTATTGTGGAAACGAGAAATACTAGCTTTTGAGCAAATTCTGTTATTTTTTTTAATTTTTGTCTGTAAAGCAACCAGTGTGCAGTACTCCTACTGAAAGCTCAGTTGCATTTATTGTTTTTTGGGTTTTTTTTTTTTTTTAGGGCAGAATAATTTCTTCACTATTAGTGGATTACATTCCAGTTTTAGTTGCCCTACATTACACCATATTTCATAAGTGAGTTGCAGTGTGTTACTTGTTTTGACAACCAGGATCCGTCTATACAGTGAATTTGGGCTCTAAAACGAAAAAAAAAATTAACTTTAACGACAATACGCTAACAAGCTGAGTAGAGCTTTCCTTGATAAATCTTTGGGAGTTTTTTTTTACTGCAAGCAGCATCTTTCTCATTACAAGTCATGTGAGTCAGTGTCATACAAAAATTCCCAGTGAATGGTACATTGTTGGTCTGTGACCCCTTTCTCAGCCTGAGAATTCCCATGACCACAAACTTCATAGCCTTTTCACATTGTTATGTTAATTAAGGTATGCCATTTTTTGTGTAGTTTAATTGGACTGTATTATAATTTTGGCTAGGCTGGCTTTAATTAATTATCTGTTGACTAACAGAATTTTATGGTGACAGTATGAGCATATTGTGTTATGGTTTTGAAAAATGATCTAATTGAGTTATTTCAACTAATATAATGAAATTAAAAAGCTGGTTGCTGACATTTTTGTTGATGCTTTTGTTAGTAAAGTAATTTTTCTCTGATTCAGTGCACAGTAGTAAAACACAGTTCACTACACTGACTATCCATTCTATCATTGCATCATGTATGTGTTTTTAAAAGCTAAATATTCAAGTCAACTGGAGAAATATTCAGTATTTTAAAATGTAAAATTTCAGTTTTCCAACATTTATTACAACCAATTTGGCACATAGATCTAAATCTAATAAGGAAAGCATAAGGTGAATAATATTGGTCCAAGCACAGAACCTTGTGGAACTCCACAAATAACATTGACATGTACAAACTCACAGTGATTTGATAAAAAACATCCTAGTTCTGTTCCTTCAGTACCAATTAAAAGTTCCAGTCACTGTAAGAGAATGCGGTGGGTAGTGACCCCAGAGCTCCCCCAGACCACTGCAGGGAGAGGTTGTTTGTGATAGGCCTTTATTATGGTTCTGAAACATCAGCTTCTTACTCACTGTCTATGAAGAAGCCTTTGATTTTAAAAACCAATGACATCACAGATTCAGGGGCTCTCTCTGCTCTCCTTCTAGCTTTCGTGAAGCGGGTTGACAGCGAAGGCAAGGATGACAGCGTCAGTGAAGCATCAAGAGAGCTGGGGAGGGCTAAGCTGAACTCAGAGAGCATTAAAGGAAATGTTCAACAGTTTCAGAGGCCTATCTTATTAATCAGTAATCAAGCTGTCTTAGGACTTAAAAAATGTTTTCCTGACAGAATATGTAGGCGGTTTTAGTGCTTATACTCTTATCACATTTGGGAGTAATGACTTGAATGACTTGCACATACGCAAATAGGATAATGTTGTGAGATACAGAAACAGATACAGAAAAACTTTATTCATCCCCGAAGGGCAATTCAGTTTCTACAGTCCCCCGACCACATATAACCATTCACACAACATAGTTTGAGTGTCAGAGGAAGCACCCTACAGCATATGTGAGAAAAGTTTGAGGCCCACAGAAACACACAGGGCAAGGTAGAGAGCAGGGAAATATGGTAAAATGAAATGCTAAAACAAGTGCGTTCAATATAACGCAGAGGGT